>KN834905.1:24834-41134 GCA_000827265.1 Collybiopsis luxurians FD-317 M1
TGCGGTTTTCTGCTTCTCTTATTGTTCCTACTGACCTGCAAGAGCTATTTGTGCAAATATTTTGTAAATTTTATGGAATTTTTTTTTTGTGGAAATAATTGTCGATGCATTTTGCAAAACGACCCTGACCGTAATGTCGATATGATTTGCAAAATGACCCCCGTATGGTAAGCGGAGGCTGAATAAGCATCCTGAATGGCGGGGGCAGAGAGTAACCACTTTTGGAAGGTCTAAGCAAGCTGCCACACTGCCGATGCATCAGCAGTCAGGCCAGCAGAACGCCAGATGAGCCGCTGCATGTGAGCAAAGGCCTATCGCCAGCTTTTGCAAAACAGTCCACGACACATATCGGGTCCTTTTGCAAAGCTCTTACTGGATCTGGTGCTTCATCTGCATTGTCATTGTGGTCAACAAGGACCTTCTTCACAGCAACTTTAGATTTCCCAGTCGTTTTTGTTGTCGCCGCCTTTGTCTTTGGTGCAGCAGCGACTTTGGTGGTCTTGGGTTTCGTAGTCTAGAGAGCCTATTATATCTCATGTCGGGACAGCGTTAAGATTTGTACCTTCTTGGGGGCAGGTCTATAGTCGTCAGACTCGCTGTCGCTAATATCATTCATACCGAAATTTTTGCCCTCTGAAGAGCTCATGGTGGATGTTCGTGCAAGAGTGGGATTCAAGGTCAACCATCGTGCGAGTTGCGTTGACTGAGTTGTCACGCGCCTATCGTTCCGACTATCAGCATTCAGCTCGAACGCGGTCACAGTCAAGCAGAGTCCATATCACTTTTTTTTATATCACGGCCCGTCCCAACAAGGGCCATAGGCTGTGAAGTTGCAAAGTCCACGCCGCTCATCTTCTGTAGGTATTCAGGGTCAGAGACTAATTTCGAGTCTATAGTAATCCTATAAAATGAGTTCCCTAAGCCCATGCCTACCTACACACCCATAAAACACAGATAAGACCAGAGTATAGAAACGTCCAAGAGGAAGAGGGGGGGAGAGAAAAACAATGAGCCGTTGAGCATGCAAACCCAAAACTAGGTATAGTATAGTAGAATAATAAATATCCGTGATTAAAGTCCATGAACGACAGTGATACACTGAAATGCGAAAAGGAGCGTGGAGCGGGAACCCTGATAAAAAGAAATTGGGAGAACGCTGGGTAGAAGCCAAGTGGGAGAAAACCCTTGAAAGTAACAGAAAGGAACATGGAGCGGGAACCCATAAGAACCAGGAGAACACTAGATTTGTGAGTGAAACCCAAAAGAGTGTGGACGTATGAACAAGAACAAGGTCACAAAAATCACAACAGTGAGCGGAGACAAAGGGAGTGCAGTACTAGAGGAAGAAGGACTGCAGATTATGGGTGTGGCAGATGTGCAAGAGGGACTTGGTGGTCAATGGATAAGTAGACTGCGAGTCAGTCCGAATAGATAAAAAGAAAAATAATAATAGTAATAAATGAGAGGATCAAATCTAGTCAGAAAGCGAAAGATGAAGCGAGAAAACTGCAAATTATAATGAAAGATAACAAAATGATAGGATGAAGGAAAGCATGTCGAAGAAAAGTTACACAAATTCCTGTGGATCGCCTTCGCTGCCTCTCATTATTGCCTTCATAAACTTAAAGAACTGTTCAGCGTACTTGACTGGAGGAACAGGAGAGATCTTGTGCTGCGGCACAACTATGTAAGAAAGCAGATCAAACACTCCAGGGGAAATCACTTACTCGATCTGCACTCAGACCCTTCCAAAAGTTTTCAATCCTCTTCCCTGTCCCCCATGGCGTCAGGATATTGATAATTCCCAAATAATAAATGGTAGCCAGGTCCGTATTCTCCTCATCCGTTGCTCTCAACCCTCCTTTGTCCTGATAAAATATAAAGTTTAACCGGTTATCTGCACCTCTATTTGAGAACCTATTGGTACTGTGGTACAACTCGGTGACTGTTCCCTGTTATCGCAGTGAAGGGAGATATATACAACCCTTAATTAGCTTGTTTTACTTACATTCTTGACCCAACTTTGCCAGTCCTCCTGAAGTTCAACGAATTCATCAAATCGCTAGCTTCTGTACTATCCACCTCCGTTTTCTCCAGCAGCCCAAATATACCTTGAGCAATCGCCATTATTACCCATGGGCCCCATGTTTCGAAAAATGCCCGAGAAAAAGCTATCGCTACAGCGAAATCGCATGAAAGTTCTGTCGATGCACTTGCCGTTTGCTCGCCGTTGATGACAGCTTTGACATATTCAAAAATGATCTGACCTTCCCTGGCGAGAGATTGATCCAGAAGCTTGAGCAAACCTATACCATCGTCCGAAGATTGGCTTTCATCAAAAGACGTGTATCCTCTTGCAGCACTGATAGGTGCACAAGCCCAGAGAGAGTTGAGAACTTCGATAACCTCGTTGGCATGTATAGCCAGTGGTAAATACGAAGTCAGAAGTGAGGGTGGATTGTGGGATGGAACAGTGGAAGATGAAGAGGGGAGATGATTCGATTCTAGAGCTTCTTTGGTTAGAAGCCAAGCGGAGGGAGAACGAGGGTTGGCTTTGCGCTCAACAGTTGGCGAGTTGACAGTGTCCCGGCTGATTTTACTTGGCATATTCCATTCAAAGTTTGAAATAAAATGATTTTCAACGATAGAGATATCTCGGTTGAATATATATATGACCGCGTCGTTGACGCAGCGAGCTAGCGTTGAGCGGAACTCAGCACCGATGCGTGCGAGAGCGGCAGTACAGTAGGTGAGTTGGGTTATGAGTGACGGAAGAGCAGACATGGGAAGAGAGGTTATTGGGGGTTGAGAAGAGTGGATTGAAACAAGAAGAGGCGATAGCTGTGTTCTGAAGACATGCGATATGTATGTTGTCAATAAAGCGTGCAGCTTCATTGGGGATGCGTCTTGCAAAGGATGAGTTAGAAAGATGGACTCGTACTGGGTGATCAGGTCATATACACCCTCCCTCCATAGCCCAACATATTTTCCTAGATATTTTGCTAGATCTTCCTGATCCCTTGACAAAAGCTTCCCCTCGGCGTCTGTGATGCAGAAGATATCCCTTCTGAGACTCTCCAAGGAGCCTTTGAGACACAATTCCCTCCCACTCAAAAAGGAAAGCACAATTTCCTCTTCCCCCCTGAATGCGCCCTCCATCTTTCGTAAAAAGTTGACAGCTTTCCACAGTGCTGGGAGCTTTTTGTTAGGTTCGTGAAGAGTCATTAAGAGTGATACGAGCATATAATTTATGGCAACATCTACTTCTGCTAGTACAGAAGTGAGGATAAGTGGAGGTGATGAATAGTGCGAAATGAGTCCCCGCGCATAGGCAGCTAATGAAAGTGCCTCCGAAAAGTAGGAATTCTGAATGCAAGTATTAATCAAAAGTGGTATATCCAGCAGATCCCGAAGCTTATCGTATGATTCGAGCATGGTCAGGGTTTTCCTCCTTGTAGCCAGCACCGAGGCAGTCTCGGCATTCCAATTGGACACGGAAGATTCAAGGGCAGGTAACGAGTCATCAAGGAGAGAATCTAGAGAGGAGGAAAATTCTGATAATGAGGATGAGAAGGCAGAGGTGCTTGTATAGAGCAAAACAAATGTTGGATACGACGTATGAGTTAATGAAGTCAAGCTGGATGTAAGGTGATGCGACTGCGTCTGTAGAACGCCCAGTTCAGCTAGTAGAGTTTCAAGGTCGAGAGGTTAAATGCTCCAAATAAGACATGTTCGAAACCTTCAGTAGCTCATTTAGAGTTTCCGACATTTTGCTGGCTGGCGAAAGATGGACACGTCAAATCATGCACATCAAAGCTGAAGTTATGATTTCCGAATTTAGGATACAATTCATCAACTATTACTTTACAGGTGTTCAAAAGCTGGAAGATATATTATGATACATGTCTGATTACGGTATGTTATATAAACAGCTTGAATGTGATGCAGAGTGGGAATAGAGAGTGTGAGTAGTACAGAACAGAATAGAAGAAAGTTAGAGAACTGAGGAGAATTGCAGAACTGGAAGAATTGGATATGCAAGTATAAAGCTCAATAGAAGCGGACTGACTGCAATTAGCCGTCAGTAAAGAGAAGAGACAAAGAAGAAAATGAGGCCCACCAGATATTATGAAGATGGTGGATGCAGCACCTGTCCACCCCGAAAGCCCCAAGATTCCTGGTTCGCAACGTGATTCAGCTTTTTCTTGATACTAGGCTTCTTGAACAATAGTTGGTCCCCCTTCTTATCTTCCTTTGGCAGCTCTGTGGGACTAGCAACATGCTTGCCGGTTGAAGGAACAGATGTTATACTCCCTGCGCAGTGCTTTCACGTCGATTGACGTGTCAGACTAGAGAATGCAGTAGGTTCAGAAGAATTAGCGCTGGATCATGTCCAGACATTGTCGTCAACTTCCATCCCCATTTCTTGTCTCTCCCGCACTCGCTCCTCATCAATGATCATCATTGCCCCCTCGATGACCGCCGCATGAACAAATACATATTGTCTTAAACTTTGGCAAAGACTCATGCGCTGTTCTCGCATATCCTGCAACACCTCCATCAAGGGTTCATCGAATTTGCTCAACTCCTGCAGAGAGTGATCGCTATGCAGTATTCGTGGGCGGGTGAAATTCAAACCGGTGTCATCCTCTAAGTTGCCAGCCTGCGCATTCTTACTAACTTGAGAGTTGTCTGGCTTTTGAGAATCTGGCTGAGAGTCTGGCAGAGCTAAGGAAGCCAATTTAGAGATAGGAGGCATATTCCCAGTTGACGAGGCATTGGATGTAATTGAAGTCGGAGGACCAACAGAACTTGACTCTGATCCCTTTGCGGCACCAGCTGAGAAGGAAGGAGCAGACACAGTCCTAGCTCTGGCTTCATCACCTCATAGGTTAATGGCAGGAAGTAAACCTCCATTATTTGCACCGGCTTGTAAGATAGAGGACTTAAGCCCTGAACTGGCTGGTAACAATTGCAGAGACGAAAGTGAGGTCCCTGGAGACGATGTAAAAGCATTCTCACCGTATGGCAATGACTGAGTTGTTTGATGTCTGAATTGGTGGTGGTAAAGACCTTTGAATCTATTTTGGAATCCATACGAATCGTTGGAAGATGGAGTGGAATCAAAGGAGGAGAGTGAAAGAACAGGAGCTGCCGAAGGCAGATCAACCAGGCAATTCGGGGCTGCAGGTACCACGGTATCTTGTTCAATCAGCGTAGGTCGATTAGCCTCATCCATTTTCGAATCTGTGTCCTTGACCTTGGCGTTCTTGACCTCGGAAGTTTGAGCTGGAGCATCCCACTCACTCAACCTGTCCTCCGACAACATCTGGCGTCTCGCCTCATCCACTCTGACTGCATTACCATGTGATCCTGTCTCGTCCAAGATGTCTTCAGCCCACATACAGGTGGAGGAAGTCTGGTGCTGGTAGAATGGCTTGTTCGAGTCTTTGCTGGCCTGATCCTCCTTGGTTGATGGGGGTGCAGTGGAGAAGTAATTGTCTACTTGCATTGGTGTACAGAGACGAGAGGTAGTGTCATGGATGGTGGGTGCGGAAGCATGATCATTAGAAACATCCTGTGTGACCGAGAAGAGAGTAGGAGTTGAAACGTCATTGTTAGACTCTCTATCTTGCTCCAGTCTGAAAGGGGAATATAAGGGCCTTACCATATACAGATGATGTACCGGTATGTGTAAAATGTCTCCGCTATTGTTTGCTGGTATTGCAATCGAGTAACCTTCAGCCATTTCAGCATCCATGGATCCATCCTCAACAGCCTCTATCTTATTCCAGTTACCCTCTCCATCCTCAACAGCCTTTTCTTCCTGGCAGTTGACTTCTATTGCTTCAGCCCATTCCAAAGCCCTGACCGATTGCGAAACGGACTTCTTCTTTCGCAACTCTCTGCGTATCCCGTCCAGAACAGCATCTACCGCAATGAAGCCTCCAGTTCGGCCAACACCCGCTGAGCAATGTAACAATACCAGTGACTGTTTTTTGCCCATCGCATGCTTGGCGATACCAGTATAACAATTGAGACTTTCATTTGAACCGCTCCTAAACTTGGACAGTTGAACAATAGCTTGTACTCCCAAGTCGAAATTTTGGGCTATCTCTTCAGAAGCCTTATCATCTTCATCATCCTCTCCTCGTTCGTTCAAGTGACTAGCTTCTGCCACAGCTTGGTCGACTTGACAAATGAGGTTCAATACTCCACGAGGATCATTGGGAACATTCATGTCAGGCCATTAGAGGTACTGAAACTGAACAACTTTGCATGCAGGGATATCAGGATACCCTGTGTGGGAGAGGAGGAACGTCCATTTGATTATAGTGTCGGCAGGATCCTTTTTCTTTGATTTACCCTCTTTGGGATCTGGGGCAACCAGGAAGAAGAATCCACCAGTGCCAGGGTCCCCTGCAGGCTTTCTTCGCAAGTCATTGTTCTTGCCTTCATCGACATTGCCTTCGGTCTTTATCAACTTGAGTCATAGCGGTCCAAAAACTTCGTCCTTCCAATATGGACTGCATTTGACCATTGCACCCTCAATCTCCCGAGTAAGCATGACGACGACATGTACATTTTGTTGGTAGATGAGACTGCACAAAAATTAAGAAAGGATAAAAATTAATGGATAAAAAAGACTCACATCCAAAAATCAGTAAAAGTCGCTTCTAATGGTCCTTGGGTGGCAATATACCTTCGCGAGGTGCACAGCGGCTGGACGTACAATGCATTGACATAGTCATCATACTCTTCGGCTGGTTTTGATTTGTCCCTTCCACTCGCCTCCCTCTCTGAATTGTCGTGCTCGTATTCGCTCTCTGTTGTCTCCCCACCGGTTCCAGCTTGAGGCGCAGGAACACGCATATTGGTAAAGCTGGGCTTGAGGGCACTACCCCCAATGGTGGAGGAATCTAGGCCAGTTAATGCAGGGGCAGTGAGCGCAGAGGAGCTAAATTTGAATGCGGGTGACGAGACAAAGCTCAGTTCACCTGCTCCAAAGCTTGGTTTGAGGCCTTGCCTGGCTTTCAGCCAGGAAGAACGAGGAGAATGAGTTGCATCGGAAGGAGAGCAGGTGATGGCGGCCCCACCAGATCCCAAAAGGAAAGTTATTGGACCCGTCAATGCACCTGAGGGTGGCCGGGGAGAGGGTGAGGCTGTTACAGTAGAATGCTTGAGGGAAGGAAGAGATACTGATGCCAGGTCAGTTTGGGGAGGCTTATGGGAATGGAGGGGAGAATGCCGTTGCTGATGTAAATGAACTCGGGCGTGTTCAAAAGGCCATATATGACAATATCTGCAATTGACTCAGCTAAGTGAGTGGAAAAAGCATGTTTAGTACTTGCTGATTTTTGGCACCTTTCTCAACTCCCGCAGTTATACTGTATGGAAACGGGTCCGCTTTACGGCCACTTTGACTAGGTTTATGGGTGTTTCCACGGTCACTGTCCAACTCTGAAAAAAACAGACGCTGCCTTGAGGAGAGACTGTTAGGCTTGTTGGTTTTACGGGGATGCAAGCTGGACAACGCTGCTGAGCTACCGGCAGCGAGCGCCGAAGGAGGCGGGGACTGTGACAGGGAAGAGTCTGAGCCTGTTGTGGATACTCTAGAAAGTGCCAGTTTAGGGACAGAGGTTGAAGCGGGAGGAAAAGCATTCTCCTGGGAAGACAGGCTTCCTGATCTTGACTCAATCGAGGCTTCTGGAACCGCTTCCTTTAGAGAGCCAACAATCCTACTCTCTTCTGAATGATGCTTCATCACACCCATTAATTGTCTCTGTTCCACAAGCTCGATGCGGTAAAACTGCATGGCAAGCACTTCCATTCCTTCGTCTAATAGAGTCTGATGAGGTGGTGGGAGAGTTGAATTCTGTTTCAAAGAGACTTGTTGTTCCAATGTCGGAGAGGATCCTCCATTGGATGATGACACATCTTGAGGCTTGAGGCTTGACATCAGCATGCCTGGAAATTTCACGTAGCCATTCAAAAGGAAGGTTGTCAATCCTCCTGCGAACACATTTTGGAAGACAAAGTGGAATACATTCGGTAACACCCTGGGGAGAAGGATTGGTAGATACTCATAGGAAAGGCAATAGTTACGTACATGAGAGAGCTCAATATTCTGCCTGATTGTATTGAAAAAGGGATTGAACAGGATGGAAGATGAGATATCTGGCTCATTGAACATGGAGGGAGCATTCGCCCTAAGACTTGTAGATGACAGGGGCCTCTTTTGGGGTGAAGACATGACTTGAGAGTTACGAGTGGTAGTCCCACTGCCAAAGGCACTGGACGGAAGTTGATTAGTCTTGAGACTACCCGAGTCATTGGCATCGTCCTCAGCCTCTGGTTCTGGGGAACCAAGATCGACAAGGTCCCTACGTTCACGCCAGACTCTCTGGAAACCACCTTTGAACCATAAAAGGGCATTTCCAGTATAAGCTGCGTCTTTGGCAAATTTACGCAAAAGCCCGAGGATATTGTTGCCTTCACGTAGATGAGGCAAGCCAGTTGAGTCAACGTCGTATACAATGATGGCAGAAAACTTGGGCCATTCTGAAAATCTGAGTCTGGCAGAAGAAGGCAGCATCGCAGCGAGTCTGTCGAGAGAGAATAAGGGATGCTTCAAGAGGGCAGAAGGAATGGAAAGGGAAAGAGCTGTTGGAATTCTGGCGGATGAGTATGCGGCATGAGGTCAGATACCGATGATGAGAGCCAATGGGGAGTTAATGAGAGAATCGAGAGAAATTGGCTCTACAAAAGCGAATTTGAAGCAGGGACTTGAGAGCCCTATGTTGGCTGAATTATTGAAGCCAGCGCTTATGCGCTCATGACTGGATTTGGTACTGAACGTTCATGCCGGGTAGCTCCAGTTTTGAGCGAAAAAAATCCTGGTCCACATTGTGAAAGCAAAACTTAAAGGAAGAGCTCCATTTATTCAGGGAAATTCAGGATTTATATGGTCACAGCTAGATACTGGTACGAGACTTTAAAAGATACATCATACAATCTGCAAGTAGAAACAACATTTTGAGTGGGCGAAGTGCAACACTGGGATGAAATTTCAATTGTCCATTTATGAATTGTCCATTTCATCATCGTCAGTCCCTTCATCAGTAGCATCCAAATCACTGTCTTCAATCTCACGCTCTGGTACTTGAGATGCACTAGTCCAGTTGACATCAAGTTCAAGAGTAAAATACTTCCATCCTGCACGACAGGCTGGAAGGGGGGGATATTTGAACTGGGTGCCTTTGGGGATGACAAATATGAACCATTTTTTCTTCATACCAGCAGTGTTGAACTGTTTATTCAAATCCCGCAGACCTTTTAGATTGTGTGGATGTTTTTTAGAGATTGTGTGCTGCATTGCGATGCCGCACCCATCCTTGTAGCAAAAAGCATCATACGTGGGATTATTTCCCTGCACAGGAATGTAAAATTTATCCTCCTCTGTCGTGCTGTTTGGATCACTAGCATTGGAGAACAGCTGGATGGTGAGATAGTCAAGATCCAACTGCTCCACATTGCTGCCATCTTCTGGTTCCAGCATACCTTGGAATCCTTGGGATAAGAGATCATCAGCCATTACCTCAAAAAGATAGCCTTGAGAGACACTCAGTTGAGCCCCAGATTGGAATAGATGATAAAGTTGCTGTCTTTCCTGCAAATCCTTAAGCGCGAGGGCCCCATAGAATACACGCAAGACAGTGCGAGAGCGTAAGCGATGGAGGAGACGATTGGGATGGTCGGGTAATGAAAAGGTCTCGATGCATCTATGGCTGATTTCTATAGTAGCTGAATCGGGATTGGCAATATACCCCCTCAAGGTTGCAATCGACAAGGCGTCAATGAAGCTCTTCAGCTCCCAGTGAAGTTCATCCACACTCTGGTGAGAAGTAATCATGTCACCACCGAGTCGAAGGTTGGGCCCGTAATGTTTCCAAACGGCACACAGTTCTCACTTGAATTTGTTGACTTTGTCAGGAAAACATAACGTCCATCTGCCTGAGTGTAAGAAAGATTGGTAGGGATATTAGAGAGCAAAAGACTCACACGGCAAAAGCTTCATCCAGGGAAGGGGGTGCTGGAATAAGCTTAGCGGCCCCCCGTGCCTTTATGTACTTTTTGATTCTGTCTTCTCTGGGGGATGAAACCAAAATGGTATACAATTTCAGTGTAGGATCCGAAAACATGCTGACTGCTGACAGCGAGTCTGCATCAACAAGGGCATGTACTCTGCCAAATTCAGGGGTCAGGAATACCAAGGTGTCACCACCAACGGGGGTGTAAACACCATCAGACATGAAAACGTAGTACCCATTTCCCCGATAGTAAACAACTGGTTCACGCTTTGAGATGAGGCAGAGAAGAAGATAAGGCAGGAATGTGCTCTTGCCTGAAGAGCAAATTATTCTACTGACCGCGAGAAAAGGGCAAACGATGTACCGATACCGGGAGTACCAACAATCAAAGCCGCAGTAGAATGATTCGCCCGATCTTCTTCGATCCTTTTGCACAACTCTTCATATTCTCGCAGTACCACAATGGACTTCACTGACTCGTCAACCAACAGGATTGGATTTATATTCAGGATATTGTTTTGTATGTCGAGTGGCTGATCCCAATGGGATTCCCAGACCCTAGTGAATGAATTGAATTTACCACATTTAATGAAAATTTCTTCTGGTAGAGTGTCAAGGGTGACCATCGCCGTTGAAGATCAAGGTTGATAAAGACCCACGGTGGTGCTGCACATTTAAATATCGCTTGGGCGCTTAAAGTTGTGCTTTATAAATAGTACCTATTGCCACCATTGTTCAGAGTACAATAAGCTCTCAACAGTATTCAAAATTCCTTCTTTATGAATCCCACTTGGGATAGAGATACTTCAAAGCTATATGTACTGTATTCAAATCGGTCCTTGTCTATTTAATATGCAAATTGAGCACTAGCGAATTGTGGGCAGTTGAGCAGTGGTTGGCATGTTGACCTCCATCAGAAGAACTCTAGATGACTGCCCAGGGAATGGCATGTCCACCACCGCACTAACACACCTGTCAAATTCTCAATTCTTGATCTCCTTCTGAATGAAAGTATCCCAGTTTATATTCGGAAAGATAACGTCTTCACTGTCAACTGACCAATGGGAAATTTGAGATGCTCTGCCAGTAAAGTCCACTTTTGCAATTGAACGACAGGGTTCAAGAGACAGAAAGGGACAGATAGAGTGCTGCATGTCCCACAACTCTGTCTTGATAATCTCAACTGCTGCATGCCAGGATTTATCGGTCGGATGACAACCTGCAAATGGAGAGAAATGAACAAATAATCAAAAAGAGTAGAAGATAAACAGACCCTTTTCTCGATGACATTGAGTACAATGTTGATTCCAGTTCTTTCTTTGACAAGAGGAGCTACAATAGAAGGCTCTTGTGCAGGCGGAGCATTCATACACTTTAAACGGGGTCTTGTTCTCACACTATATTGCCGAAGTTACTAAATGACAATGAAAGAAAAAAAACAGTTAAACATATACTTACGCTTCCGTTGTAGCAGGGAATTATCATATTGAGGCGGATTCTGGACTGCTTCTCAATTCGGGAGGTGCATAGTTCCATGAACTGCATCCAAGTCTCGCGTGAAAAGCCAACACTAGAGGTTCCATCATAACCTCGTAGAGGACTTCAATCGATTGCCCTGACCAAAGCCCGCTGTACCGTTGAATAGAGGGATAAGCTCCCGAATAGTTTTACCATCTTGACATACAGGCCTTCTTTAGATTCTGACAATTTTTTACTGGGAGAGACAGCTCGAGAGAAGTTGAAAAGTGCGGTAAGAATTCCATGACAAAGGGCGAGAATGACCGACTGAACGCCGCCGGATGTGATGAGATTGTAAAGAATCTGTAGGATCCAAAACCAGGAAATCAACCTATCTTCATGAAGCAAAGCGACGATATGACCACCAGGAGATAACGATGTGAGATAATGCAAGAATTTCACAAGGTGCTGGATGTAGGGATGTTGCAGTAGTTCAAACTGCATTTTAGAGGAAAATGTGACTGCGTGGGCCAGGATATGTAACCACGAGGGAGTAATGGAGATCTCCCCACCGGTCCCCAAAGCATTAGAAAATTTTACAAGGCTGCGTGTAAGGATGACAGGGTAGCGAGTCTTAGCGAGACTTTCAAGGGCACTCTGGAAAACGACCTGTGCCTCATTGCCAGAATTCTCTGTGTGGAGCAGATCGAGAATCACGCATGAGCGTTGAGTGGCGTGCGCTCTCGTCCTCCATGAAGAATGGGCCCGCAGGGATGAAGGAGGCAAAGGAACTGCTAGAACCCATAGAGGTACGAAGAACATTAACTGTTCGCATCCTGGTTTACTCTTTATATCGTCTAGAGTAATGATGCCCCATTCCAGAGCACTGGAGAGAAACAAGGCCAAAAATTCCAAGCTGAGTAGACCCATGTCTGTGATCAATTCTTGAAAGCATCATAGGTCATATTCAATGAAGACTTCCAAAAAGAACAGCATCCAGGTGAGTACCGACGGCCAAATTGACTTTAGCAGAGGCTTCACCCACCGTAAAAATACGTCTGGACTAATACCACACTCCATTTGGGACAACGCAAGGCCAATGATGCAAAATGTTCTCATCGCTGTTTCTACGCTATCCATACATCAGAGCAGTTGTTGTGATCCATATTCAAGAGTACCCATGCAATATTGAGGGGGAGAGTTGTTAGAAAGGAAGTGGAGAAAAAAAGGTAGATCAGTAAGGAAAGTATCCGGCTTCGAAAGAGCACAGAGGTCACGGAGCGCTTGGCCATCTCCCGCTCGAGCTCGAGATCTTAGCAACTAGGATATAATCTTTGTCAAGAGCCAGTTGAATATAACGAAAGAAATGAATTACCGAAAGACTCAGATTATCCATTGTACCGAAAGAACGTAAAGGGAGGGTTTTCAAACTTCAACTTTATGACTCCGTGCAGGGAACTAACACATGGCGGGGAACCCATCGAGTCACATGATGATGATGCCATCATACAGTATTGAGGCAATTCATGAATAAAGGCTGCTCTCCCAGCTATGAAAGACAGAGAAAACCTAGAGTAATATGATAATGACCTAGATATACAGCAGAACTAAATACCACAGTCTTCTAACAATTTGTGCGCTAACCTCCATCGTTTGCTAACCATGTTCTGAGAAACTCGCAGCGGGACAGAGGTACATTGGGGCTGGACCACACCAAAGGTAATTATATGCTGCAGATGCCACAGCATATGTACACCACAGTCATAGGTATTCAGTTGAAAGGGTACCTGGATATGAAAATGAATTCACTGCTTGCTGCTAAGCAGAGTCACTTACTGGTGTGTGAGGATCGCAGCGCCAGTCGGTAGAAGAACAGTTTTCTAGTCATATCTCTTCGCCTCTCAGACGGCCAAGAATTTCTGCGAGCCACATGAGAACCTGACCAAAAAAAAAAAGAGCACATGAGGATCACAGCCTACAGGTATTGTCGGAGCAACCATACTAGCATAACATTCATATTTTTTTGTTGAGGAATTGGCTTTCATTGGTTTGATAGGCAGTTTTCATGCAAACTGTCATAGATCTCAATTCGTTTGCGACAAAAATTGATGCAGGCCGAAAACCAATGAACATTGTTCTTGTTAATCGGAATGAATACCGAATCCCAGTGTGGCATATTTAACTTCTTCTGCTATTAATTTAGTTCCCTGATCCTTCAGCTGAAACAATAAATATACCTCGGCAGCACGACACCATTTCTTTGCCCTTATTTCATCATCCATAGTTAGAGTGCATTTGGCTTTTGTACATAGGTTATCTTGGAAGCGATTCTTGCAGGCAAAAAAAGTGTTAAGACCAAGAGTATTTTGCAACTGAGAGCACCATTTTGTGACAAAGTAATTTATGATCTCGTCGTTGAGCCATCCCCCAGCACCTAGAGTCTGAACATGATTGAATGTAATATGCAGTAGCTTTCCTTGGAAAGGATCGGGATGCCTCTGAAGCTGTAGTAGTGTCAGTATCCTCAAACTAATAAAAACAAACATGTGCACACCATGGTCATGGTTGAGCCCAATTTAGACCCTGTCCAACATGGGTGGGCATCCATATGTTCAAAGAAATCACTTTCTTTTAGTGATTTTAAGCCACTAATAATGCGATGTAGGGTAGAAAGATGGGAGAGGACTTTAACAGCCTTGCATCCTGAGGGCAAGTGTTCATGGTAGGTGAGGACCAGAGAGATATTGCTACAGATAGTCGGAAGGTAAGATAGATGTTGTAAAAGGAGGCCGAGTTGTTTGATATGCTTCTGAAACATTTTATATGAGTAATCACTGGTGTCAGGAGAGATGAAACCAAATCTTTGACCAATAGCTGCCTGCAATTGGGATAGTTCTGTTGCAAAGAGCATTTGAAAGGATAAGATTGGTATATAACTTTGACAGTCAGTTATTAAACCTGAGAGCTGGAGCAAGTATTTAACTATGCAGCTTTGGGCCTTTCCGAACAGGGCACAGTTCACCAGCTTGCAGTCTTGATGATGACAATCTCGGGGAAGCCCTCTGACACCCAGAACATTGGCTGGCGTAAGATGAACCTTAGGATTGTCATACTCACCTGGGCGGATCCTGCGGTGGCATTCTTCACCCCCAAGATGACGGTTCAAGTTGACAATACAAACATTGCGCCGGCCGCACACTGTGTGACTTTTGAGTCAAAATTCACATTGAGCTACACTGTACTGTATATAGTATGGTCTAACCACTATTTATTATTTTGCAAGTTCACTAACTAAGTTTCATGCAACTGTCGTTGTAGCTGAGTCTGAAGCCTGAGGATGCACTTCCTAAAAGGGGAAGAGGGGAAGCAGATTGCGAATTCAACCTCGTGACCAAGCCACGGCTATATCATGTACATATCCCAACAGCCCAGCATCTTCAACTCAATAGGTATGTACTTAGGTTCCTCCCTCGATCTTTTCATGCTGACACTAAGCACAGGGTCTTCTCATGCAACATTATTGTTGTCACTTTTCTTGCAACTTTGGACACCGTTTCAGCCGGGGGAGAACAGAATCAGCTCAGAAGAGGAATTGTCTGTATGTGAATATTGTTTTTGCCCTCTTCCTTCGCTTAGACTTTCCCAGATATTGTCTGATGCTCTTGGTGTTTCCTGGTCCCGAAGAGCAAGATACAATGCCCAGTGGAATTGACTGTTACAGGTTTCAGATGTGCAGACACTTCAAAAATCGACCTGGAGCTGGAAATCTCATGTCGGGCCTATTCTTGGATTTAAGCTTATGAGTATTCTTTCCGGTTCTACGAGCGTGCAGGGATCGATTCTGCATTCGACTATGTCCCCAGATCTGAAAGCGGCATTGCAACAAGTGGTATATGATGATGTTCGTTCTCTTCGAGCATGCATTGATGATTTCTAGGCCAAGCAGCTGACGGAGCCACCTGGATGGCCTCAAGTATTCGAAGAAGCTTTCATTGCCCATCTGAACAATGCTAAGGCTCCTACTGCTATCACCTCCATCACCCCCAATGGTCCTACAATGGGCACTGTGTTCGACTGAATTGCTCATTCTGTCCGGCAAAACTTGAAACATCTCCAAACGACTTTTGAATCAAGAAGTTATGGCACCATTGTTGGCAATATTGAATTGGCGGCCACGTATTTGAGCATAATGGGTCTAGTATGTGGTGTGTTTTTAAAATTTTTACTTATTTAAACCAATCTTTAGGGTATAATAGAGACTGACATTGATTTATGCACTTGTTTGGATGCTAAGCTCCCGCCGTATGTGCTCTTTAGATTGATACCTGCTTGCTAACTCATCCAATTGTTCCAGTGTACACGATGCGAACATTGAGCTCAAAATGTCTGAGGCCATTAAGAGTACAAATCTTTCAGCGGTGCAACTTGAGGCTGCCCTATTTTCTGCCTTGTCAATTTCCCCAATTCTGTTGTTCCGGACTTGCGTCCTTCATTCTTCTCGGTTTGGTTGAAACCATCATCTACCTGCAAGTACCATCTCCTTTATATGTCTGTTTGTAGCTCAATTTCGATTACAGTTTATGCTCAGCTTAGGGGACATTAAACCTGCCTATCTCCTCCAATTGGAAACCCTAATATGGAAAAATCTTGTTCTCGTCTCCCGCTGCGAGATCACAGCTGAGACCATGATTGACAATGTACTCGATAGTATCATAGACCGCAATACTTTTGCCTCCTTTTGCAGCAACATT
>KN834906.1:7174-41635 GCA_000827265.1 Collybiopsis luxurians FD-317 M1
GCACCAATGAAAAAAGCTAAGAAGCCAATTTAGCATCTTTGAATGCAAGAGGGAGAAAAGACAGACCATAAGATCATTGCATTTATATTCTATTTAGCTTTCAGATGTCTGCCACAATATGGCATTAGAATTCAAGCTCCGAAACATTTTCAGACGATGGCAGCGATATATATGATGTGGTACCACTTTTTGACTGCTTTTCCCAATATTGTTCACACGGGAATGATGAACAATGAGCTCGAAGATACTTAGATTGATTATTTAGCCTTAATGTCTCTCAAAGTAAGCACAAGTAAAAAAGTAAATAAAGTTACTTAAGTTACTTGCAAGTAACTTTGTCGTGACAAAGTAACTTAAGTTACTTTTGTATGGCGAAGTTAGCGGAGTTTGAACTTCTCAAGTTACTTTGTCAACACCCCTATGGGCTGATGATGTATCTGGCAACAAATCAAAACAGTACAACAAGCATATCAATTTTTATTCTGTCAACTCAAATCTTCCTGGGCGACTTCTACACCAAGAATACTTTGTCCAGTTTGTATCAACTTCACCCAATGCTTCATTACCAGAGCAATTCTCAGCTCTGAAGGACATAATCAAGTCAGTTATGTATTATGTATCTATACTTTCATTAACAGCCTGACTGCAGTGAAACTCATAAAAATCCCATCAAATGCTATAATGCCCACACAGGACAAATGTGTGGTGTGCGGCTCCGTATACCCAGTCTTCCAGCAGATAATCCTCAGCAGGCAGAAGAGGCATCCCAAGCGGGTGGAAATGCCAATCATCTCTGCCAGAAATGTGAAGTTGGGGGAGCATATGAGGTGACTGCGTCAGATGAAGGATATCATGCATTATTTGATGTAAGTATTGATTGATTCAAATTTGGTTGTGTTGCTGACTAATAATGGTCTTGTGCACTCAGCAGCTCAGACTCAAGAATGTCTCTGGGCTCAGCTTGAAGCTGCAACTCAAGGAAACAAGGATGCTGTTCGCCAAATGCAAACAAATACAGGCACCAAGGACAAGGTTGCTCAATACTGGATTGATATTCTCCTCGAAAAGGCCAAGATCTTCAAGCGTGAAAATCCAGATAAGTCACAGGATGAAATCACCATGGAGCTCCTGGGTTGGCTACGAGATCAGCCTGGTGACAAGGTCAATCCCTTGCTTGGTATTTCTGGTAATACACTGTTCCTTTCAGGTCTGAATATGAACTGACTTGACATATGAGATCTGGACCCTACCCAGGATACGCCTGTAGAAATTCTGCATACTATTCTGCTTGGGATTGTCAAATATGTGTGGCATCTATTTCACACATCACTTACTGATGCACAAAAAAGCCTGTTTGTGATGTGATTACAGTCTACAGATCTTGATGGTCTTACAGTACCTCCACTCTGCGCTGCATATATGATGCAGTATAATAACAATCTTATTGGGAAGCATTTCAAGACATTGATGCAAACCATGGCATTCCATGTTCACAGCCTAGTGACTCTGGACCATTTCAATCTGATACAATCAGTGGATGAGCTTGGGGCAATGCTTTGGGTTCATGAAATAAGCAATATGGACATGTATCTGGTGAGAACATCATTGAGAACTTAAAACATTAGTGACACTCATATGCATCCCAGGATGACCTCAAGATTCTAATTGGGAATACATTGGATGCATTTGCTGCAGTTGATGCAGCAAAAATCATCAACAAGGTTAAACTCCATTTGCTTACACACATTATCCCCGATATTTGTCATTTTGGACCTATCATTCAAAACTCAACAGAAGTTTTTGAGTGTTTTAATGCTATATTCCGGATGTGCTCAATTTTTAGCAATGGCCAGGCTCCAAGCCGTGACATTGCTTGGCAATTTTCAGGTATGGATTGTGTCAAACATATACTTAGCGGGGGGTTCTGGGAACAGTCAGGGGAATGGGTTCAAGCTAGTTCCCATGTTCGTGAGATTCTAACTTCCCAGCCAATGATCCAGTGACATCTAGGATGGATTCCTCAAAGTGCAATACATTATGGTATGAACCAATGATAATCTTGTATGACTTTTAAATACTCATAACTGCACTTGTTTGTGACCAGGCTCCATGAAGCCTCTTTCTCAAAAGCAGTCAGCCTCCTTTCTATGGTCCACCACTCTGGCATCTTCTGTTCAAGATCAGGATTGGAAGATGTGGAAAAGCAATACATCAGTTGTTGCTAAGTCTGGAGACTGCTGTAAGATTGGGTCATAGGTAGCTGTGTCCAAAGAGACAGAGACAGTGGGCCTGCCATTTGTTCTTTGATTTCAGATTTCAAAAATGCTCATTTAATAATAGGATTTCTCAATTGGATGTATAGTGGAACTACTTTCACCTGCAGACTCTGGCCTGAGTTCAGCTTCAGGACTCAAGAGTGTTGTTACAGTCAAGCACTTTATTCTAGATCCAGAGCATCATCATCACTTCAAAATGCCAGCTCTGCACTGACCTCAGGCTGGAGATCTGCAATATATATTGGTCAACCCATCGGTATGTGCTGAATTGCATAAGTTTTTGTTATTTCTGCAATAGGGCAGTACAGGAGATTTTGTTTTGACTCTCAGTCCAACATGACTGTCATGCAGCATCCTGTGTTCCAACAGGTTCACAGCAAGTGATTCAAGAGCGTCAAGTTACAGAATGTGTAACACAATACATTGAACATGGTGATGACAACAACTTCATAATCAATATGTTTGCTTTGCATGATGCAGAGCTTGTACACTCATTACTTCCATGCACCCTTACTGCTCCTCTTCCACTAGTCACTGACCAAAAGCAGTTTTGTCACAGAGTGGCTGCAGACTTACAGAAAACTCAGATGGAAAAATGGAAGAAAACATCGGAAAAAGCAAAGGTGACAAGGGCAGCAACATGTCAATGGAAGGAAGCAAAAATGAGGCTGATGGAAGTCGAGTCATCCACAAGAATGGATGATAGCGGTGAGGAAGAGAATCATGATGATGATTTTGACGAAGTGGGAAACTCTGACCCTGGACGACCACCAAAAAAGCGAAGGAGAAATGAGGACATTGACATTACATATTGAACACTTCTATTCTATGCCTAATTTGTAGTATGTACATTGAGGCTCTAACCATGCATCAGTTGTGACCATGACATGTTTTGAGTCTCTTCAGAAGGACCAATCGCAAGATCTTCATCAAAAGAATCAGAATTGATCTTGCTGTTGTTGGTAGCAGAGTCTTCTGCAGTGTTGTTAGCTTGAGTTGACTTTGAAGGAGTAGCAAGCTGGCAAGCACTTTATTGAGAATATTGAATCAAGAAAGGTTGAGATCATACCATTTCAAGGAACTCTTGTACTGGTTCAGGGTACTGATACTCTGATTCCTCACTGTGTCCTGACATCTGATTTTCAAGCAGTTCTGAAATTTGCTGTTCTTGGGATTTGGCGGCAATGATTGGACCAGGTTGACCACTGGCCTTACACTTATTGCCAGTGCATCTAGCCAGCTCTTCTTCTATCTCTTGCTGCTCAATACATTCAGGTTCAGAGTCAGGAACAATTTCTGAGACATCGGAAGCTCCAGGAATATTCCTCCGCCATGAATCAATTGTGTCAGTGCATTCAAAATGCAGAATTAAAGTCTGTACACTGTATCAGAGTCTATCGAAGAGAGAGAATCAATTTAGGACATACAACAGGACCAGGGGATGGATTGATTGTCAGCTGTAACGTTGATCCAGCTTGCGGGTAGAGCCGAATAGGATTAACTTGTGGTGTGTCAGTATTCATGGGGGATATAGAGGGAGTGTTCTTGAATGTTGTCCTTAAATAGACAAGTGTGTGGTCCAAAAAGGTTGAATTCTAGGGAGAATAGACAACAAATCATAGAGAACTGTGACAATTGCGAGCAATAAAGGCCAGTGGTCAAATCGGAGGTCAATGTGATATCAAAGAGAGCATTGAGATGCCCGATATGGTCTGATATTGCAAATACCGCAGACGGCCACCCCGGCCTGATACAAAGGTTAACCGATGTGTTATTGTTCTCAAAGTTGACAGCCACTTTTCCTTGAACCGTAACATCCATTTCTTAACAATACCCTCATATTAAGACGACCTTAAGATCAATTGGCGGTGTACGAAGTTGCCAGTTGGAGCTTACCTGTGGGGAAATGTTGAATACTTGTCCTTCGCCGACCCAAGTTCGACTGGTCCCTTTGCGAGATTCGATGCTATTTCTATGAGACCGATAAAAGTTTATGTATCTGTACTCCAGCGTAGTATACAGTCAGATCAGAAAAGGAACACTCACTTGTAATCCGACAACTCGAAATGCTTCACAACCCCTCTGATATTCTCCGTCACCTTCTCCTTCTCGTCATATACCTCGACCACCTCCCTCCACCCCAATAACTTCCTCGTCCCAAGTTTCCTACTCGCATACTCGGATGTGTCGCATACTGTCCCTGTACCCTCAAACGGCTATGAGACAAGGTTTAAGGACGAGGGGGTACAGCGGGGAACAGGAGATTCACCTTACGGCGGGTTGGTGTGATTTCAACAGAGCCTGAGCTGGAAAGGTTGAGTTTGGAGTTGTGCACGGTGGGCATAACGGTAGTCATTGGAGAAAAATGACGAGCGGCGTAAAATGCTAGGTTGACATATGTTGACGCGATTACGTCAGCTCGGAGCGCATCAGTCTTTTTTAGTCAATGCTGTTACGGGAACTCAGTGCTCTTCGTATAATTGGCCGATTTAGCCAGTTTATACTCACAGTCTCGAGTCATATAGACGCTGAACAAAAGTTCGAGGTGTCACCGAGGCGACACGCATTTGACATGTGTCAACCTTATTCGAAGGCTCTTGTAAAGTCTTGGCAGTATCTCTACGTATGTAGTAAATTTATTTCCATGACTTCCTCAGTCCTCGTCTTTTTACCTTCTACCCCTTCCCCCAGTGTCCTGTCACTGTTATGTATGTACATGATCCCACTAACAGAAACCATCGATGCTTACTTCGGTTCCTTTTTAGGCTGTGCGAGTCCGAGCAAGGAGTTTACGAGGTCATATGATAGAACGATATAAAGTCAATCTGGGGTGCGCACTTACCTTCTATTCTGCTCAGTGCCCAGGTCAGGGGTTTTTTTGTCAGCCTTATTACGATCAATAAAGAAATGTAAATGCGAAAGCCTGCGACAATAGGTACTACCAGTACTTATAAAACATGTTCAAAGCCGTAAATACTGTGCATCAACGACAGAAGGTAAAAAAAAAGATATAAATAAAAGAACGGATTTACCGTAAGCTTTAGTAAATGCTAACTGGAACCTCGCCTTGCCCCGATTGGACTATCAGTACTACTGCTGCTCTCTGCTACAAGCCATCATCTCTCTTTCCTTTTTTAACATTTACATATGCCTCCTTGGTACTGGTCTTCCTTTTCTTTCCTAATAATCCTTTACCAACTAGTTCAGTTGCAACATCTTCAATACAACTTGCCCAGTTCTCCCCATACACACAGTCCCGGAAAGACAGTTTAGTGTACCCATCACTTGAGATAATGCATTGGGTCCCGGGGGTCCACAGACACTTGCGATAAGATGGAGGAATCCAAACAATAGGATTTGGATTTCCAGGAAATTTAATCCATCCATCATGTGTTATACTCCAATTTTCATAATCTAAGGGAAATTGTGGAACAGGGGAAGAAGATCTTTGAAGAGATGAACCCTTATCATTATCAGATGTACCTACAGTTGATGCTAATGATGGAAACCCATCTGGATGGCTTCTTGGCGACTGCATACCGGCAGTAATATCCCAAATTCTCAAGGTACCATCAATAGAGCCTGACACAATCTTACTATGACCAATTCATAGAAGTTACATTGTCTTCAAATGCTTGTAGGGGTTGAACCAGCTGTGCACCTGTTGTAACATCCCAAATCTTCACAGTCTGATTCTCAGATACTGATACAATTCTGGTTCCATCAGGTGAAAATGTTACTCAAGATATATTACTTGTGTGACTGGCCAGAGTATGGCCCAACTGGCCAGTAAAGACTTCCCAAATCTTGATTTCATTAGCATAGAAAGTCACAATTTGGGTTCCATTAGGAGAGAATTTTGGATTATAGTGATGGGAAATATCTTTATGCATAATCTCAGTGCAGGCTTTTGTGCTCATGTCATATAGATATAAAGTTCCCCTATATCCCAACTGAGTTACAATTTTGGTCCCATCTGGTGAAATGGCCCTGAAAATGCAATGATATCGCTGTACAGCCAACTGCGTGCCAGTCATTGCATCCCAGATTACTACACTATTGTGTTCCCAGCTGCCTGGCTGACTGCTCTTTGCGGCTGTGGTTACAAGTTTAGTTCTGTCAGAAGAAAAAGTTTGGGCATTAAGAGACCCATCCAGGGAGCCACAATCAGGACCACAGATCGGGAAACCTAGAGTGGAATCCCAAGCCCAAATGCTTACAGTTCCTTGTTCCTAGTCACTCAGTGCAATTTTAAAGGCATCATGAGAAAACACTGTAGAATCTATGTGAACTCCTTCAATTTGTACACTATGCAATGGTTTGGCCATAACACCATCCCAAATTCTGACTCTGCCACCATAGAAGACCACCCCTATTGTCATTCGATCAGCTGAAAATGCTACTGATTCAACGTCGTCTTCATTGTCTTCTTGGGAACCAGCAAGTAGGTCACCTGAAATGGAGTCATAAATTTGCAAGTTTCCTGTAACATCAACAGCAAGAACAGTTGTTCCATCTAAATTAAATGCCACTGAACATACGACACTGCTATCTAGATTGAAATCAGGAACCAATTGAGTTGCATCCCAGATCTTTATTGTTCCATCTCTAGCGCCCATTATCATCTTACTTCCATTGGGAGAAAATGCTATTTCTGAAACTCCCCCACTGTACTTTTCTAGAGAATTGCATAAATGTCTACCAGAAGGAATATCAAACATTCGCACTAATCCAAACTCTGAGCCGAGCACAATTTGGGATCCATCAGGAGACAAGACCATGAACTCAAAATTATTATCTTCCAAAGTACAGCTGCCCACCTGTGCACCTGTGCTAACCTCCCAAATACTAAGAGAAATGTCACGAGCATCATAAGAGCCAGTTACAAGTTTGGCTCCATCAGAAGAAAATGACACTACCATATGTTGTCTAGAATGTAATGATGGAAAACCGGCGACTTGCTCACCTGTAAGAGTATGCCAAACACTCACAGGCCTGTCATGCAAACATAAAGCAATTTGGGTACCATCAGGAGTAAGTGCTGCTTTGACAACTTCACCCTCATCTCCCAGTTGAAACTGATGTAGCCTTATACCAGTCCTGGCATCCCAGAATGTTAGAGTTCGATCTTTAGAAACTGATATTACTCTGATTTCATCTACCAAAAATCCCACACACTTGGTTTTATCCCAGGAATCCAATGAAATTTCACATAGCTGAGCTCCAGTTGTTGCATCACAAACTTGTGCTATTCCATTGTTATCCCGTGATTAAATTTTGCTGCCATCCAGTGAAAATGCTATTGATACTAATCCTTCAAAATGTGACTCCAAAGAAGCAACCAATTGGGCACCCGTGGTGGCATCTAAAATCTGACATTCACCTTCAAGATTTCCAATAACTATTCGAGCACCATCCGGGGACAATGCAAGAAAATCAATCTCGGAAGCGGCTTTTAAAACTGCCAAAGGTTCACTTTGAATAAACATACATCTCTGCTCTATTACAATTCCCTTCGCAATGCGTGGCTTGAAATCAAATTGATTGTCCCAGAATGGCAAGATGCTAATATATAAATGTGGGGTAATCCCTTTTGCTGGACTGTAACCAAAAGCTTCAATCAGGTTGTTCAAATTCTGTAGCATGGCTTGGGTCAAGTTCATCCTTGAATTCAGCATAAATTTCTAACAGGAATGTTACACTCTTGAGTAACCAGCATTATACACAAAGTATACTTACCTTGATCAGCTGTTGCATAGCTTGCCTACACTGTTCAAATTGATTTAACACACTCATGGCTTCAATCCAATATACACTCTTTTCTGTCAAAAAATCATTCAAAGGTTGCTCAATGATGTCATTCAGATTACATTGAATGCAATGAAAATTCCAATACTGGCAAGAATATCGAAGAGCTTCGCTGATTTTGTCTCCCAAACCTTTCACTTCAGCATCCGGTATATATGAAGAGGGATGCTTACACGTGTTGAATTCTAGTTGAGCCAAAGTTGTGAAACATGCCAAACTCAAATCAGAATGTTGGATGTATGCATCATAGGATGGTTCAGCTCCACTTGAGAATGAAATGGGCAAATGATGCATGAAAAGTAAACACAGCCTGATCAGTTTCCGAGATATAGAAAACAGCCTGGAGTCTGGCCACAAGATGTTCAAGAATTTCTGGTTCTAGTTTGATGAGATTAGCAATTGCATT
Source organism: Collybiopsis luxurians FD-317 M1 (assembly GCA_000827265.1). Classification (NCBI taxonomy): domain Eukaryota; kingdom Fungi; phylum Basidiomycota; class Agaricomycetes; order Agaricales; family Omphalotaceae; genus Collybiopsis; species Collybiopsis luxurians. Next base: position 15,665 of record KN834906.1, read on the forward strand.
GCATGACAGCGGGCTTCCCAAGGATATGATTGTTTGAATGACCTTCCAGTCTTCCTTTATCTCACTGGGATCACTGTGTGACATTACACTGGTTAAAATAGTGCTATAAAGAGCATTCAAACTCTCAGGGTTTCCCTGGTTGTCTAATGACTTTGCTAACCTCTGTTTTTTCCTGATTCTTCCATCACCACTTTTCACATATTTCACAACTGTTGCTGCATAGATGAACAGTGTCCCAGATAGATCAGTGAGAGGTTCTACTTCCCATGTTGCTTGGAAGATATCCTTCAGTTGAAGCAGATGAGCTCTCTTTATATTCTCTTTCCTGTGTCAGGTCATAATGCGATCGAGTCGCATCGCATGACTTGCTGTTAATTGACCGGATCGATTCCAAAGATCCCTGTCAATGAATTATTGCCAAAACCGGATTTTTTCCCCTTGTAATGGCACACAAGTGCCTTCGGTGGAACATGGTTCCCAGCGGTCAGATGTACCATCTAGCCTGGGTTGCGCTATCTTACTATTTACTCATCCCTTCCTGTTTTATAGATCGATGACCGAAATGCTTTAAAGGTTCACAGGCAGTGCTCTTAATGCGCTGTCGGCTGTTTCCGAATCTCATATTGAATGCTTCATCGGGTTTATTTCCGACCCCCTCAAGCTGTTGATTAAATAGATCGAGAGGAAATATCGCGCTTATCGATGTAGGGAACGTGATACATCGGAGCTAGCACAACGAGCAAGTGGGAAGATTCTTCTGGAGAGCAGCAATGGGCCAGCAGAACCGATATATTATAATGTACCATATTTTCATCAAAGGCGGAACACAAGAATCGAAATGAAATGCAAAAGAAGAAGGCGAGAAAGAGGAAATCGCATTATTTTCAAAGCCTGTTGACCTCATCGACTTCGAAGAATTCCAAATAAAGGCAAGAAACCATAAATTGATCCAAAAAACCGGAAAGACAACCATGGAGTTGATGCTCCCGAAATGATCACCATGACCAGAATCCCAGAATCACACCGCACAAATCGCATTTCACATCCCCTCCGGATCTCATCCTGTACGAGATTCGGCCCTTTTTTATTCCCACTCCCAGCTCAGCGCTCAGTACCGGAATCAAAGCCTGAGCATTTTTACACGCGTCTCTTTTTTCCCATCCGATTTAAACGCCAACTCTCCGAAACCGAACCAACAACAACTGGTAACTTTTGGGGAAAAAAGCTTACCTAGCGGCCAGACTCAACGTCTCATCAATATTTCATTGCACCACATCCGATCCGATCCTCAACCATCGTCTGAGTGACATCGAAAGCGGCTCGCCCTCACCTGATCCAATCCTATCCAACAACTCATTCCTCGGCTCCCGTCGCAAATGCCACATTTTACCGTAGTCGGTCCTGCGAGAACTTTATGCAGTGTAAAGAAGCTCGACAATAGATTTGAGGACGTGTGCGAGGGGGAGAAAGGCCAGGCACGTGTCAGATAATCGCACAGGAGGGTGCACAAGGTTCCTATGGACGCGACGAGGGTGTAGTGGGTGGGCATTGGGGGAACCGGTTGAGCTGAAGGTGTAGATTTAGATACGCTCTTGATCATTGTGAACTTATTCCGCAGCGTACGCAAGCTGTCGACCGAAAATACCTGAATACCTACTTAAATTCCACAATAAAGAAAAGAAAAGGCTAAACGCTCACTTGTAAACTGACAACTCGAAATACACCCCTTAACCACTATCCCGCAACATATTCTGTTACCTCCTTCTCCTCGTTGTGTATCTGAGCGCATCTCTCCACCCCAACGCTTTTCTCATCTCGCGAGTCTTGCTCGTGTACTCACACCGCCTGTATTTCGTCAAACGAATGCGATACCAGCTGGGAGGAGGAGAGGGCGCACCGGCGGGTAGGGAGTTCGCCAGGTGTAGGGCTGCTGTTAATTTCCGCAGAGCTGGAGCTGTAGAAATGGGTTTGGAAGTGTGCATTGATGGTATGGTCGAAAGAGAGTATTAGTTTGAGGTGAGGAAAACACGAGCCGCGTAAAATGCGACGTATGGTTGACGCGATTACATCATGGTTCAAGTCCTCGACTTGGCTTGGAACACAGTATACTTGTTAAACAGTGGAAGAACCTAGAAATAAACGAGCAATGCATACTTGATACGAGATTCAAGAAGAGAACGGAGAGAAAAGGAGAGAAAACGCCGAGGAAAGTAAGAGTCCATCTATCGAAAGCATCTTAACCCGCTCTAATCCCCCGATCTTATCCACTCTTTCTTCGGCTCCCTGACGTAGATGATGTACTTGACCATAGGCGTATCAGGGAACGCTTTATGCAGTGTCGGCAAGAGTTCGGCAATAATGAAGAGACCAATATCGTTTGGTTCATCGAGCGAGCGGGTGAGGTTGGATTCTGCCAAGAGTATGGTACGCTGTGGCGATGGTTGTTGGAATAGAGGAACACGCGTGTTCGATTCGGATTTGCCAGTTAGGACTTGTCTGTGCACAAACGCTAAACGTTGTCCCTTCGCCGACGCAAGTTCGACCAGTCCCTTTTCGAGATTCAATGCTGTTTTCGCGAGTTCAAAAAAGCTGATGTATCTGGGCTCCAGGTTTGCCTAGAAATAAATCAAAAAGGCCGAAAACACTCGTAATCCGACAAATCAAAATAGTTCACGACTTCTTCTCCTTTACCTCCTTCCCTTGAACATTCTTTGTCACCTTCACCTCCTTATCATGCACCTCAACCAGACCTTCTTCGTCCCATGTGTCCTATTCGCGTACTCGAGCACGTCGCATACCGTGTCTATACCCTCAAGTGGTTCCGAGGCCAGTTTGGAAGAAAACACAGGAGCCGCGTAAATTACGACGTGCGGTTTGAAGCGATGATGTACGCCATGATCGAACTTGGGGCTACACCAATGGAGTGGCCTCGGCTCGGCACAACCCGCCTCTAGCCACTGGAACTCAATGCTCTTCGTATGGACTCCTGTGTTTTGTTGGACCCAACCCGTGTCGATTTTATACTGTCAGTTCCAAGTCATATTAATACAGAAGATCTCATCGGCGGTTTGTGCTTAACAGTAGATGTCATCGACGCGTACATACTCTACACGCGGTCATTACTGTTCAGACAGCCACAGTAACTTGAAATAGTGAAATACCTTAAGTTTGTCACCACTATTTATGTACAATGTCCCACTGTCATAGACCAGAACTCCACGCACTTCATTTGTACTCCTGCTAGGTTTTGTTCTCGATTCCATACTGCCTTCAGCTATTTCTACCCTGAATATTGAAGGAGTCGTTGAATGAGAATGCCTTATACGCGCGGCAACCTGAGCCCTATTCAAACGGTTATTTCAAAGCACCTCCCATCCCTCGAGAGTCGACTTCATCAACTCCCGATTCTCTCACTCCCCACCCTTCTCCCCGGTCCTTTTGTCACTGTTATGCATGTACTACATGGTCCCCCTGACAGAGGCCATCGATACTTCCCTCTTCAATCACAGTTTGTGGATTCTTCTGTCACTCAATCATTGGATCAAACGATTCTACCATCTTTATAACATACTTTATCTTTTTGACCATAAATTCATGGGGTGTTGGAAGCACGCGCACACGTGTTTCCCCGCATTCTCGCGAGTGTGCGCAAAGTAACTTTTCAAATAACTTTCTTAATTTAATCAAGTTACTTGAAAGTTACGTGCAAGTAACTTTTTTTTCCCGCGCTTGACAGCTTAACTTGCCGAGTCTCGGCAAAATGTATCTCTCATTAAAACTTATTTTCGACACATTTAACATGTTTTTGGTCTTCATTACAGCATCTGATTGCAGAATACTCTGAATATTAATGTTCCATGAGTGAACCAAGTGAATCGTATGCCTAATATTGCTGAGACTGCTGTTTACTTTAGCTGTAGCTATCAATCTGACTGAATATACCTAGGGATATATATTAGGTCATTAGCAGAAAGGTGCTTAACTGTCTTTGTTGCAAATACTAGCATGGGGACACTGGAGGATATGGAAAATAAATGAGCAGCTCAAAATAACAGGTTAACTAGCAATCCAGCTGTGCCAACTCAACTCTGAATTCTAATCTCCCCGTAGTTATGCTCACATACTGGACTATTCTCATTGTCATCCATACTTCAAACATATCCTCTTGCTCAAGATGCTTTGTCAATTGGTAAAATATCACTCTACTGATTGAACTATCAACATCTTCATACTTCAAAATTCATTTTTTCATTTATCCCTTGACTCTTGAGAAAATGCTATCCAAATGCCTTATCACAAATGCCTCAATTCTCGAGTAATCATTATTTATTAGCCTGGTCTCTCAAATTGTAGATCCTCATCTTAGTTCTTATAGGTGTATATCTCACCAATCCATTACTATTAATACAATTTTGCTGTCAAGCATCTGCTGAGATTATAAGTTCCTGATTCTATCCAGATTCACTCACTTGTTGTCAGTTGAATGATCAGACTGTTGTAGATCAATGATGTCTTGTGTATTGACACACCAATATGTCTACACAGTTGTTTACTCTTTCTCTCGGAAGTTCCAAGTCAAAACTCATACTTTCAAAATTTGAAGTATCCTACTTTCCTCTATTTGATTCATCTTCCAACTTGCAGCACTTGGTGGAATAAGTATTCCAGAACATTCTAGTACTTAGCTATAAATGACTTCAATGAGGAAAGAGCCTGAATTATTATCTTCAAATTTTACTATTATTGACTTGGTCTCAATTATAGACCTTACAATACAGACACCATGGTTGAGCTCTTGCCTAGTGTTTGTATATCTATCTATTTGAATGTAAAGGTCATGACATGACCCAACTGTGATTCTCTAACTTTGAGCATATGAGTTTGTGCAAGCACTGTATAAACAGCATATAGCTACTCTGGTCTTTGTTATTCAATGGGTGTAGGGAAATTTAAAAAACCAGCAAGAAGTAAATGAGCATATCATGAATGTGAGCGCCATTGTATAATGGTTCAAGTGAATATAATTACTTTATGGATTTTGTACTCACATATTCAATTAAGTTAAAGCAATGCTGGGTCTGTGCATGCATCCTGACTCATACATACTGTGCAAAATTACTCACTCTACTTGGTAGTGAGATAGGTATTTGAGTTCAATATACTTTCCACTCATCCATCAAACATTCATATGCAACCCCAACTGGAGAATATGGCATTCTTGTACTATTTTGCCAGCTCAAACAGTGCATATTTCAGTTCTTTCAGTGATGTGCTTAAGGCTTAAGACCTAATTAGGTTTAAAGCCTTAATTTGGTTCCTAATTAGGACCTAAATTCAGCCGGATCTACATAGGTCCTAATCAGGTCTTAATATATATGTAATCAATGTTTAGGTGCTGGTCTGGCCGACAAATGCTTTCACATGAATTCCATCTCATGAAAGGAGAAGTATGGCAACTCTTCAATAAAACGAGATAAAACTAACTCTGTTTAATAATGTCACTGCAGAGCTGGTCACCTAAGACTTAGGTAATAATGAACAGTCACAGCGGCTAGCACAGGAACAGGGTGAGATAATCGGGTGATGGTGTTTTGGGGAGCTCAGGTACAGTGTGAGGAAAATCAAGTAGCATCAATATAGGTCCTAAATTGCACTTAATTCAATCTTAATTAAGACCAACAATTAAGGTATTAGGACCTAATATCCTTGGGAGGCCTTAATTAAGGCTTTAAGCACATCCCTGAGTTTCCTGTCATTATATAAAACATACATTTGATGCTCTAGAGATGACATTTTGATAGTTATGGTACAGGTATTTTATGCTATTTCCTTTGTCTCTGTACTAACAGTTTTGTTAGAGCTGGCATAGTGAGAAAAGATTCAAATCTGAGTTAGAGCTAGTATAATTTGCATAAGTATACTGTTAATTGCTTCTATTCTGAACTAATGGTACTGGACTATTCATTCCAGGATTTTGAGATGCCTGTGGGCCCTTTGGGTAGCACTGTGCAACTTAGAAATGGGGAGAATGCATGAAATGATCATCTATTTATGTTACAAGTGCCAGCATAGCTAAAGCCTAATGAGGTTCAAAAAGTTATGAATAATTGACAGCTGAGACAAGAAGGGGAACCATTGAGGTCTAGTATAGCATGAGAACAATAATATGTAGATACTCACCTCTTGCATTGCAGCAACTCACTGTAGATTACTCAAAAACAAGTTTTAATGAGAAGTACATTTTGCCGAGACTCGGCAAGTTAGCTGTCAAGTGTGGGAAAAAAAAGTTACTTTGTCGTGACAAAGTAACTTGAAAGTAACTTAAAGTTACTTTTGTAAGGACAAGTTAGTGGAGTTGAAATTGTCCAAGTAACTTTGTTAACACCCCATTCTTGCATACATGACATCACTGACTTCACATCAATATTTCCCCACAACATGACTTGCTTACATACAGGCCAGTTCCCTTTCGTATAAAGAGACTGGCCATTCCTCTTTCCTGATCATCTTTTCTCTCTTTCCTTCTCCCATCTTCCCCATCTTCAATATACCTCGCATCAACGAGACCTTTCAGCAGTTTAACCAAACTGTCCTCCTTGTGAGTACATCTTGTCCACTCCGTCTTGTCTTGTTTCATCCTTCAGTGTTGCACGCTGTGGGTGAGCTTCCAGGTGTTATACGTTAACTATTGAATTTGGAAAATTCTAAATTCAAAGGGTGAAGTTATACACTACGCAAACTAGAAAATTTAATTTTTAAATTTATAGGGACTATTGGGAGTCAGGGCTGATGCATTCAACTTTACAGCCGCACATTAAGAGTTGAGAGTACACACACAGTCTTGATAGGAGATAAAAAAAGGGGCTGGTATTATACATTTTGAGTGGGTGTTATGCTTTTTTCGGGTGCTTAAATCAAGCTGGGGTGTTTTGAGTTACGAAATCCAAAATTGGTTAATTCATATATATGGCCATGTTATGCATTACGCAAATTTGTGGTCAACAAGATACAGTATTTTCACTCATTTCAAAATGTTCTGTGGGCAAGTGTTGCTAAAATTCAAATGGTACCACAAGTGTACTTGTTCTGATTCATCATATTGCAGTCCCCTATTTCTTCACTGGAGAGTATCTCAATGACTGCACCACAAGCCTGATAAAGTGGAGTCTTGACAGCCATGTAGAGAAATTCACAACTGTTTGGAAACAATTGTGAAGAGGTGAATCATAATTCAGTTCATTAAAGGAGTCAGTGGAGTCTTTGATGTTCCACTCTGACTATCTGTTCTTGCGTATAAGGCAAAAAAGTCTCAGACTTGTGCCTTCAAACATCAATCTAAGATGACTCATAATTCATTGCACCTGGAACTTACTATTCTTGACACAGAAGTGCAATCAAAGAGTTTGCAGGACACTGGGAACTTATTGGGATAACTTTTGAGTTTTTTAAGGAGGGTGAGATAGTTACCTCGGGATGGCAGAGAAGTGCAAGTGCGATATCCGTGACCCTCTATCAAATTTGGCAGGAAATTGGCATGTCGGACTGCACAAACCTTGACCTCTTCCACTTACAGCTTTTCATTCTGATCGCAACCTTCAAATTCCTTCTTGAAAAATATACCAACTCAATCTTAAAATGCATATGATAAATCAATACAATGCTCAAGTTCTTCCTTCTCTTCCTCATTCTTTTTCGATTCTAGAAGTTGCACCATAAGACATGGCTACTTTCAAAGTCATAAAAAGTCCTGAATCTTTTCCATGCAACTTATCAAAATTCTAGGTAGACAGATCTTTGTAAATACTATCCAAGATAATACAGTAAAGCTTTGGAAGTACATACCTCAGAAATGAGAGCACAGAATACAATTTGAGTGCGATCTTGCATTTATGGGTCCGTAGTAAGTAGCAAAACAAAAAGCATATTTATTAAGACCTCAGTTCCTTGTGAAGTGGATTTACACAACAGTGGTATTGCCTGAAATCTGTGTGTTACTGTTTTCTTTGGCTGTACTTGATTAACATCTTGGACAAATGAAATACTGAAGGATCTCGCAAAAGGTATAACGATAATTTTGGGACTGGTAAACCTCAAGTATTTGATCTTCAAAGCAGTCTACTTAGATGTCATCTCAAAATTCAAGTAAGGGGCATGTTCACCTATCCACCTCCTTTCTCAGGAGCAACCCAGGCTTTTTCATCATTACCCTGGCTACTAAGAAATAGATTCCACTGCCAGATCTTCTTATATAATTAATAATGGTTAACACTTTACATATATTGGATCAACCTATTATCAGACAGATAAGCCTTGATCTGCGATTTTATTTCTTTCTCTTGGGAAGCAAAGATTTGTCCTCATTAAGTGGGAAGCCAGGGGCAGTTGCGAAACTTAACCTATGCTGAAGGATGACTGACCCTAACCTTGACCCCTGTGTCATAAAGCTGGTACAATCACCTATTCCTAACCCCTATTCATTTTCCTTTTACTATACACCTTTCACATGACCACATTTATGACTAACTTTCATATCAATACCTTTTGGACATATGACTCCTTCCTATCTCCACTCTGCACAGTATCATTGTTCTTTTTCTATTTCATTCCCACTGTCATTGTTTTATTAATGAACTGTTCCTTGTTCTTCTTCTTGTATCTGTCACATGACCACATGCTCCATATCTTTTATTCTCATAGCTGTCACTTAGCTGTTGTCTTCCAGTAGCATTAGTTTCTCATCTTATCTTCCAGGAGCATTAGTCTCTCTTACAGTTTACTACAGTATATATACCTACCACCTGTAACCTGAGTCCCCATCTTGACCTCTCTGTCAATTGGGACCAGGTGAGTATCCTTCCTGTACCAGTAGACTAGTTAATTAACTCTGTCAGTTGGGACCAGGACCCACCTCTGTTTAAAAACTGATCATTGCATTCTGATAAGTCACTCCACTGTACACTGCTTTGTGACATTAGGTCAAGATCCTTGCTGCACTGATAGTCTACTGCCTAGGCTGTCTCCACAGACTCTGCTACTGCCATTCCTTCCTTCTCTGCAGATTTGTCTGACTCTGAAATGGGTCATGAACACATTGACTGCTCCAGCTACCTGCACACCTTTGATACCAAAGCCCAATCTCATATCCACAAGCTACCAGACAGTTGGAATGATTGTGACCAACAGCCCTGCCCACATGCTTTCAAGAACTCCATCACCCAAGTGACTCAGCTCAGAGACAGTACCCCTGCTGTACCAATTACCAGATCTGTAACTGCCCTGCGCACTCTCACTGCTCCTCCAGTCCCACTTGCCCTTACTGCCCCACCAGCCTCAACCACTGTAACTGCCCACCCATCACCTGCACTGTCACCTCCTCCCCCCAGCCCAAGCATGTCTCAACAAAGCCTTGACCAGCTTATGCAGAGCCTGATCCAGCAGGTTGCAGCGCTCACAACCAGCTTGCAATCTAATATTTCTGTCTCCACCAAGTCTAGCATGGTCAAACCAGACCCTTTTAAGGGTCAGAGTAGTGCAGAAGCCCATCGCTTCATAGCCCACTTTGAGAGCTGGGCATCAGAACAGTCAGACTTAAAAGGCAATGAGGCCAAAGCCATTAAAGCAGCCTTAGGATTTCTCTCAGGGGGAGCAGCAGATTGGGCCACCCCCTATCTATCAGCCTTTAATGCCAAGCAGGTACCGTTTAATGGGAAATGGGTAGAGTTCCTTTAGGCATTCAAACTCAGGTTTGAATCCATTGATCCAGGAATGGAAGCCCGCAATGCAATTAAAAAGGTACAGCAAGAAAAAGGACAGACTGTTGCAGAATTTGCTCAGAAGTTCAAAGACACTGGTGATCAAAGTGGACTCTCAGATACTGACCTCTGGGAACAGTTCTATTCTGGTCTTCTCCCAGAGATTCATCAAAACCTCATCATAGTCAATATTGCTCAAGGGTTAGCCCAAACCCTTGATGAGGCCATTAGGTGGGCCATATCTGTTGATGTTTACTTGCATGACCCCAGCATGAGTAGTCACCAGCCTAACCACTCTCACACTCCCACTCATCATATTGACCCATATGCTATGGATATTGATGCCAACTGCACAAGCAATGGCAATACCCAAGATGGCTTTATATCTCGTATGCAAGGGCACTGCTATGGCTGTAGGTCTCAGAGCCATGAGAAACAGAACTGCCCACAGAAGGATACAGTATGTCACTTCTGTGCACACCATGGCCACCTAGAGGCAGTTTGTCAGGACAAGTTTATGGGCTTGGAGTGCAATCATGGTAGGCATCAGCCATTCCACCAACAGGTATCAGCCACCTCCTCTGTACCATTCACCTTATTCCCAAATGAACCAGCCCAGGTCGCTGCCTCAGTTCCCCCTCCTGCTAATCCCCCCACTACAATCCCTAATCTCGCTGCCCCGATTGCCCAGCTGCAGGAACTCCTAAACCATGCCAATGCTATGGCCCCAGATGCACCCCACCAGGAGGATTTTTAATGAGGGTGCCTGTCTCAGCTGCACTGAGAGCACCCTTAGAACAGTTCGCTATATATGCTACTTCCTCATATGACTCACTCCTATCATGTAAAATATCTACAATTTTGGAAATAGACCCCAATGCATCCCATTTCCAAATCCAAGTAAAAATAAGGGGAAGAAGACATAGCATAGCAACTGCAGCCATGGTGGACTGTGGAGCCACCACTCTATTCTTGGATAACAACTTTGTCAAATGGCACAACCTAAGGACAACCCTACTATGACAGCCTATAAGTATTTTCAACATTGATGGTACCCCAAATCAGGCAGGACAAATTACACATTTTGCACACCTTGCACTTACAGTAGATGACCAAGAATGCTGGACAGACTTTCTGGTTACAAACCTGGGAGGAGAGGATATTATTCTTGGACTTCCATGGCTTCAGAAGATAAATACAGAAGTTGACTGGGAAAAAGGGTGGCTCTCAGTTAAAACACAGAAAGTAACCATTGAAAACCTGTCTGAGGATACAGAGGGGCTAGAAAGTGGTAGAGTGGCAGCAGTTACCACTGACAATTCTAGCCTAGAACAAATCATACCCAAGTCAATCGAGGAAGAAGTATCATTGGTGCCAAAAGAGGAGTCACCCCTGTGTCAAATTTGAGCTAACCAAGCCATGCACTGATCCTGGGTCAAGGCAGGGATTCTTTTAGATGCAGCAGAAGAGGTATGGTGTGCAGCAGGATATACCTACTCTCAACAATTGGCCGAACAGGCTCACAAAGACAAACTGACCAAAACATTTGGAGAGATGATTCCAGAGCTATATTGAGATTTTGGGAAAGTATTCTCTGAATCAGCATCTGAACAATTACCTGCTCATCAACCCTGGCATCATGCAATAGAATTGGTACCAGGTGCACCAGAAACCATGTGAACCAAGGTCTACCCTATGTCCCTGAATGAACAAGAGGAACTTGATCACTTTCTAGATGAGAATCTATAAAAAGGTTACATCCAACCCTTAAAATCCCCACTATCATCACCAGTCTTCTTTGTGAAAAAGAAAGATGGAAAGCTCCATTTTGTCCAGGACTATTGCAAACTCAATCAATTCACTATCAAAAACTGCTACCCCTTACTGCTAGTGGTTGATATCATTAGTCGTCTTCAGGGTGCACGATACTTCACTAAGTTTGATGTCCACTGGGGGTACAATAACATACAGATCAAGCAGGGTGATGAGTGGAAAGCTGCATTCTCTACCAACTGTGGCCTGTTTGAGCCTAATGTCATGTTCTTTGGCCTTACTAACTCACCAGCTACATTTCAAGTACTGATGAACCTGATCTTTGCAGATCTCATAGCAGCAGGAAAAGTGGCAGTATACCTGGACAACATTCTTATCTTCAGTGGCCAATTGGATGAACACTGAGAAATAGTCTGTGAAGTATTAGCTAGACTCCAGAAAAATGACCTCTACCTATGGCCAGAAAAGTGTGAATTTGAACAAGAACAGATTGGGTATCTTGGGCTGGTAATATGGGAAGGGGAGGTAAGGATGGACCCAGTAAAAGTGGCAGCTGTCTGTGATTGGCCAACCCCCCAGAATCTTTGCAAGCTGCAAGGGTTTTTAGGGTTTGCCAATTTCTACCATCAATTCATATGTGACTTTGCTAGGATAGCCCACCCCTTAAATGGCCTAACCAAAAAGAATGTCAGCTTTGACTGGGGGACACTACAACAAGAGGCATTTGAAACACTACATACAGCATTCACTTCTGCACCAATACTAACTCTTTGGGATCCAGACAAGCCAACACAAGTTGAGGTAGATGCATCTGGATATGTGACTGGCAGGGCACTTTTCCAGAAACAGGATGATGGCCAGTGGCACCCCATTGCTTTTTGCTCTGCATCTACGCAGGCAGTGGAGCAGAATTATGAGATCTACAATTGGGAGATGCTAGCAGTAATTGAGGCATTAAAAGACTGGAGAAGTTTTCTAGAAGGCTCACCTCAACCATTCGAAATCATCACTGATCACTCCAATCTAGAGTTTTGGCAGACAGCACAAGACCTTAGTCATTGCCAGGCCCACTGGGCACTTTGGCTCTCTCAATTTGATTTCTGCATGGTGCATCGACCAGGTAAAGCAAACACCCAGGTAGATGCACCATCCCACATGGCACATCATCAGGTATCAGATAATGAGGACAACTGACAACAGACTGTCCTCAAGCCTGAGCACTTTACACAAGTTGCCGCCACAATTCTCTGCAACCCACTAGAAGATAGGATTCGAAAAGTGTCACAAAGAGAGGCACAGGTACTGGAAGGGCTGGAAGGATTGAAGAAGAGAGGACTACAATGGCTCATAAATGGGATTGCAGAATGGGAAGAAGACAAAGGACTGGTCTACCATAAGGGATGGGTATATGTCCCACCAGATGATGAGCTACACACAGAGGTCCTCCAACAATGCCATGACAACCCCTCTGCTGGCCACCCTAGACTCCATGGCACCCTTGATCTTGTCAGCACTCACTTCTGGTGGCCTACCATGTGATCCTTTGTGGAAAAGTATGTCAAGGGATGCAAAATCTGTGCAAGGAAAAAGATCAAATGGCACCCCCATGCAGTAACACAACCACTCGATGTTCCAGCTGGACTATGGGAGGAAGTCAGTGTAGATCTAATCACTCAACTACCCAAATCCAATGGGTATGATGCCATCCTAGTCTGTACAGATCTCTTTGGCAAACAGATCCATGCCATTCCATGTATGATCAATATTACTGCTGAAGGAGTGGCAGATATTTATTATCAAGAAATCTTCTGCCTCCATAGCCTTCCCCTGCATTTTATATTGGACCAAGGACCCCAATTCTCAGCAAAGCTCATGCGATCCCTCCTCTCCTGTCTAGGCATCAAATCAAATCTGACTTCTGAATACCACCCACAAGCTAATGGACAGACTGAGTGTGCAAACCAGGAAGTAGAGAAGTACCTCTGCCTATATGTAGGATGGCAACAGGATGACTGGGCAGAACACCTGCCAATGGCAGAATTTGTCATTAATTCCCAGACACACTCAGCCCTCAGGATGTCACCATTTGAAGTCACATATGGCTATCTCCCACTCTTCAATATTCCAGTAGGCCGGTGCAGTGGGATGTCAGGGGTAGATGATTGCATTCAAATTTTGAGAGAAGCATGCCAGGATGCAGGAGCCACCTTACATCTGGGAAAGAAGCAGCAGAAGGAAGGGTATGAGAGGGGAAAGTGAAAAGCCCATCAATTTAAGGTGGGAGACATTGTATGGCTAAGTGCAGAGGACATTAATCTCCAGCTCTCAAGTGAAAAACTTGGAGAGTGCCAACTCAGACCATTCAAAATTCTTCAAAAGGTTGGACCACTTGATTATTGATTGGATTTACCCCTTTCCCTTGACTGACTACACCCCGTATTCCATGTTGATAAACTTTACCCTTGGAAAGGAAACTACATCAATGGGGAAATTCCAATGCCACCAGAACCAATTTACTTGGAGGAGGAGGATGAACCTGAGTACAAAGTAGAAGAGGTGTTGGACAGCTGTATTCAGAGGAAGAGAATGGAATATCTGGTAAAGTGGAAAGGGTATGATGCAGGCCATAACTCCTGGGAACCAGCCCAAAACTTGGAGCACGCCCCACAAATGGTACAAAAATTCCACAGGAAACACCCAAGTGCACCAAAAATTTGACCATCGAGGGCAATGGTCTTAAGGAGGGGGGTAATGTCATAAAGCTGGTACAATCACCTATTCCTAACCCCTATTCATTTTCCTTTTACTATACACCTTTCACATGACTGCATTTATGACTAACCTTCATATCAATACCTTTTGGACATATGACTCCTTCCTATCTCCACTCCACACAGTATCATTGTTCTTTTTCTATTTCATTCCCACTGTCATTGTTTTATTAATGAACTGTTCCTTGTTCTTCTTGTATCTGTCGCATGACCACATGCTCCATACCTTTTATTCTTGTAGCTGTCACTTAGCTGTTGTCTTCCAGTAGCATTAGTCTCTCTTACAGTTTACTACAGTATATATACCTTCCACCTGTAACCTGAGTCCCCATCTTGACCTCTCTGTCAATTGGGACCAGGTGAGTATCCTTCCTGTACCAGTAGACTAGTTAATTAACTCTGTCAATTGGGACCAGGACCCACCTCTGTTTAAAAACTGATCATTGCATTCTGATAAGTCACTGCACTGTACACTGCTTTGTGACACCCTGGTGTAGGACCCCCAGGGATTATTATGATGGGCTTTGGATCAGAGCTTGGCACAGTGAAAACACAACCAACCTATCTGCCGTTGTTAAGAATGTGCCAGACCATGCTGCTGCTGCTTTGTTACTGAGAGAGTAGGACTCTTGGTGAGCTTGAGAAGGATTTACACATCCTGGTTCTTTATATGCAGGTTTCTAAAAGGTTCATGTCATGATCTGAAGTTTGGTTCTTGGTTGTTCCCCACTTGGAATGTAATAGTGGACTTCAAACATTCCATATTTTAGGGACATTTAGATAATGACTGTATTTGGGAGTTCCAAGAAGTGTGTCCAGAAGTGCATTATTAAGTTGCACCAGACTGGAATAAGAAAAATGTATTATGGCAGATTTGACACTAGATCCTTATGGACATAATGTGCCAATATGACTCCAGGGTCTGAGTAAGCTCTGTATTTGATAGTTTCAAAGAGTATCTCCTAAGAAATTATGAACTACTTTCCTTTGCTGAATGTGGGCTACCAACAAGATACATATTCCTCAAACTGTATATTTGAGCCTCCACCATGATACTACTTGTGTCAGACAAATATGGTTGCGCTAACATTTTCCAGAGTATTGATGAATTTCAGTCTGGTTCACCCTGAACAATCTCTATTCAGATCCTATTTCTCCCAATTGAAGCTCTTTGAGAGGCCAAGTTTATGCTTTCTCGCTTCAGGCCATGGAATCTAAATAGGGTGATTAACTCCCAAGCTGGCTACATTTTTTATGTCAATGCTGACTCAAAATAGACAAGGAGATTAGATTTAACTCCTTGGATGTCCCAAATCCAGATCTTATTTGGGGCCTAAATTGCACCATGGGCACCATATTTACCCTACACTTGCAGGCATGTATAATATTTTTGTACTCTCTTTTCTTTCATACTTGTATGGAAAGTGTATGGAGGGTATGGGGCCATATGACCCAGACCGGGGACCTCAATGAAGTGATTGTAGATAGTTTCTCACTGTTTTACCTCCCTTGCCATGCCACCATAGATCTCAGGGATGCCCTTTTGGGGCTCGTTCTCTAGTGATATTTGGATTTACACATTCAGATCAGAATATTGATCATCCCTGACAACTCACTTTTTTTTCACATTACATTGGGGGATGCAGGGTTGCCGTTCTACTGGAATACCCCTTGAACAAAAGTCCCACCCTGTTCAATGTCTGATTGAGGTCTTACATAATTTTAAGGAATTCCTGAACAGAAGTGAAAAATCTCTCAAGCTTGTGCTGCAACATTCCTTGACATCTTTGCCTCTGCAATGAGCAGTCAACCTCTTTTCCTCTTTACCTTTCCTGATGACTTCTTCCTCACCTGAAGAATAACTACTCATCATGCCGCCCAAATGAGCTGGAGTGGCATTGCGAGTTTGCATATCGAACGTGATCGCTGCTGCTGGTTATTTTGCATCCGCCCACGCGACCCTATTATTGTGTCATCTTTAACATGCCTAAGTGAGGTATGAGAATTAATTCCGAGTGTGCCGAGCAACAATGGATTGGGTAGCTTTCAGTTGGGTGCTTCCTTTTCCATCCCTCCATTGTGATGACCATTTCGTGAACTTATCTACAGCTTCCGCGCATAGTTGCTGAGATATTTCAGGTCTTTGTTTTAACAGAGCATGAAGTTCCTGCACGCTTGTAATGATGAACGGGGCAGAGGGTAGAGGTTGTGAGGATAGCCTGTCACTCAGAGACAAGGAGCCAAAATTAAGATAAACAACACCTCTGCGGTTTCCAGCTGATTGCAAAATTGTAGAATAAATTAAAAACACACTTCAGTGATGGTATTTTCTGCCAAACATACTATTCATTACTCCACTGATGCCGGGACAGCTGTACATTTAGTGGCATTCTTGGGGAGCAATGAATTGGTAGTTTGTTTGTAGGTAAACATGATCACAAAGGTGCATTTTTTGGAATCTATTCTACAATTTTGCTTTCAGCTGTCATTAAATTTCATTGCTGAGCTGTAAGGCCCCCAGTGCGGGGTCAAGATTGGACCAGACTGAGAGAGGGTGAAATCATTCTGCCAGCTCTAATCCAATATCTTCGTTCTCATCCAGGTTTTGCCGACACAGCTGACTGAATTGGGGCAGAATTGTTCATATCCAAGTGTCAGAGTGAGGCACTTTTCTTTTGCACTCTTGGACCTGACCTGGTCCTCTGTAGTTCCTCACACAATAGTAACAATACAAAAAAGTAGCGTATCACAGCTAATTTATTCATCAGTACAGAAACCTATCTAATACTGACAGCACTCATTTCGATGAAGATAATTGAATGTGCTGCCTGAAAATCATTTGAAAGTAAGGTCAAGCCATTCTTAAAAAAATTGAATCTCGATGTTAGTCTTTCAAACTTATAAACTTGTTACATTCCTATGTAATAAGCAGTACAAAGGTATGCAGAAGCTGGCATCTAAATACTCCGGAGTCTCAGCCAGTCAAAATCCAGTTTCCACTTGCATCATAGGAGATGCTGTGCATAAGCACCTTGTTGTACGGGACAATAATAGAATCCCCGGTAATGGTTGAAATCATAGTGTTAGTCTTTGAATCCAATGCGAACCAGATGCAAACTTCATTGATTGGAGTGAATGTGACCTGTCCTTTGATAGCATTAGGGGTGTTGTAAATGACACTGTACTCACCCTTCACTTTAGCAGCAACAGCAAAGTTGGTGTCGCCGTATTCGTTGATAACCTTGAAAGAACCATCCTGGCCTTTTGGATCACTTTTGGCAGGCTGCATGATTGTGGCCTTATCATAAACACATTCCTGTTTGTATGCAATATCCTGCTTGTTTGATTGAGCTTTGACAAGAGCCCCGACCTAAGGTAAGGTTGAGTATTACTTGACAATCAATGTTCACTATGATTTCTTACTTCAAAGGTATTGGATGTGAAAACCTGGTAATCTTAGGCCCATTGGAATTTGTTGTTGAATGAAAATCCTTGGTTGCCCTTCCAAATAACATTGTACTGGTTGTCAACTTTCCTGGCAAGACATAAATAGTAACCATTCTCTTTCAGCACTTTAAGCCGGGTGAGATCAACATTGACATCAAGAGTGTATTCCGCCATTGCAGTGTTCTATATGGAGGTGAATAAACAGAAGGGTTTCTGTGAGTAATCAAAGCTTGCATGAATAGAAGTGTTTTTTAACTTGGGGAGGAGCCAGAGAAGAGTTGATAGCCTTTTATATGATATCAGTAAATTGTACATGGATCATGGCTACTATACAGAGTTGCTGGAGGTGAATAGATGGCACTACTCAATGTTTCGCTTTTGGTTCAGATCCCTCATATGACAGCCAGGCCAGCTTTTATTGTATGAATGTACTTTATTATGAGTACATGGAATGGAATGGAATGCCGAGTTTCTGCTCTAGCAATTCTATGCCTGATCCAAGGCAGGCAATTTGGAATTGATCTAACTTTTGCAATTTATACAATTTTAGTTAGTTTTCATTACATTGATGATCAATGATCCAGGATCTGCAAGGTAATTTGTTCCAATCAACAAAAAGGGCACCTGTTCCACCATGCATTAGCATTGGTCCACTATGCATCAAGTTGATATTCAGCGACATTCAGTTACCTTGTAGTTATTATCTCAATCTGTGTACTATTTTATAGCATCTATCCTATCATGTACACACTGGACCATGGCAAATGATGCGGCAACTGTACATGGGTGTTCCATAAAACTTTAAGATGGCCTTGACATGACACAAGTCTACTAAGGTTTGCCTTGTCGGCAATTTTACATGTGCATGCCACCTTTTTAGAAATGGAAGAAAATTGAACTCTCCCGAATAACCATAGTATCCAAGTTATTGATATAGCCCTTCAACTGGCTGATCATGATTGAGCAACCACATTTGATGGACCACCTTCTTTGACATTGTATATGTCCATATCAATGTAACCCTTGAGCTGAACCCTGCAGAACTGCAAGCTCTGAATTAAGTGAATGAAAGTTGCCACTGCCTATTGTTTGGCTTTGATATACAAGTGCATGGAATGAAATGGAATGCCGAGTTTTTGAGGTGGTGAATTCCATGCCTGATCCTAGACAGGCAATTTTGTATTAGTCTCATAATATTGATTACTCAAACTAAATGGTGGATATGGATAACTATCATATTGCAATTGAAATTACAAGGCTTTGATGGCATATGAGAAGATCCGGTCCAATGGAACTAAGCTACATTAAGGTGGGATTGCATTTTGTGATGTCAGATAACCTGTGCTCATCATTGCACAGCTTTGACGGCATATGAGAAGATGTATGCTGGGCACGAGTCCCTGCCACGCAGCAGCGTTGGCCCATTACCAATGGCAGGGCATCAAGTGATAAATGTTACAGCACCCCCAAACTCTTACTGCACGGCATTCAAACCCTTAATTGGGCTGGACAATACAGGGTTGATGGCCCATGCTTGATCACTTTCTCATAATGCTATTGATTGCAGCTTGCAATCCAGCAACAGAGGGTTGCACTACTGTGGAGCTGGAATTTCAGGGCCTAGAAAGATTAATATATGTTGTCAATTTCTAGGTGCTTATGTAGGCAGATATCTAACTCAACATTGGGCTAATTTTCAGTGTGTCAATCAAACCAATTCTGGAGATTTATCATGAACCAGATATGATATATTTTGGTGCCAGTAAATATGCCAAGATTGAACATATTTTGTCCTGGTAATCTGACACTGAAAATGACTCCTTTAATTCCCATGAAATGAATTATTCCACGGTCATTATTTTGGCTGGGAAAGCTTCCATTTCTGGACAAAAAAAAGGTAACGGGTGACACACAGGTATCTGTTGCGCCTCCAGTGGGCTGCATGAGGGCAGTGGGGGACATGCAAAACAGGCCCTCAAGCAGGCTCCAAGTGCAGAGTATGGTGAGTTGGATTGAATTTATCTGGCTGTCAGCCTAAACAGAACCAGTGGTAGCACAGGGGAAGAGGTACCATATTTGTGCCCAAGGGACATTATACCTGCCTCTGAGATTTGAAAGGCATTGAGATGCATAGGAGGGCATGGCAGTATTGTACATCTTATATATGTGAGTTTATCAAGGCTCCCTGTCCTCTTGCTTGTTCGCCGTCCATCCTTTCCTTTCCTTTCCTTCAGACCATCACTACATGCCTTCACGGCTATCTTCTTTTTTCCCTGTAATTATAAATGATCCACTGGCAGTTGTAAACCCGCCATGCGCATCCTTCTCCCTTAAACATGACCTCCATATCTGACATGGATTTGTACTTCAACTCACCCTCCCACTCTCTTACAATTCTATGTGTTGCGCTTTTCTGTTTTTTTTTTTTTTTTTTTGATTGTGATTAGATCGTATATACCAAATACGCTTGGAACTGAACCTCAGTATGTTTGCCTCCCCACTTCCACTCAACTTCCATCTCCCACCACTTCCAGAAAGATTGAAAATCATATTCCTTCACTCAATGTCCCTCATACTCCAGCCACCCACTCCACTAGACCCCCTTCTGCTCAACGAGCCTCCATGGGGTTTATCTTTCAGTGTCTAATAAGAAGATGGCATTTTTCTTGGTGGACAAAATATAATTGTGAGTTGCTTTGTTGAGATATATATTGGGGTTCCATTGGATCTTACGCTTTCCTAACCGCAGATGTGTTATCGGCTGTGCTGGACTCTGGACTGGCAATGTCTGTAGTTGTTATCTATTTCACATACGTGTCCTGTTCTGATACCCAGCAGGGATGTTCTGACTGACCTGGTGTTTGATTTTTAGGTTACAATATCCTAGAGATGGAACTGTGAGTTCTCTCTTTTTATTTTATTGGCAATAATGGCCGATTTTGGCTGAACAATGTATCTTAGATTGGAAAGAGCAGTGGTGGGGCAACACAGTATTTTTACACTCAGCCGACAGGCAAGGGATACCTGTACTGAATCTGCCCATAAGCTCTGCAGGTACTGCTAAAGTAGCGCAGCCTTTAGCTGGGTGAGTTTTGAGGTTTAATCGAAGTTGACCTGACTGACGTGTTTAATTATTGTTAGCCTGAATGAATAACATCTATCCAATCCCTCCTTTTTATGCTTATCTCCTCAAAATCTGTTCATTCTGGGATGCTCACTTGGATGACCATTTTATGATTGCAACTTGCTCACTTGCTCTGCTTGCTATATAGCTATAGCTCTTGAATGATCTATATAACAGTCTAATTTACCTACGAATTTTTAAAATGTAAATTATGTGGCTTGTTTTTTGTGTTGGTTTTGGACATAATTTCATGTGTACACTATCATCATATTTGAACCTTGGGTTTAGGGAGATTTGAGTGGGGGTGTTGACAAGTAATTGGATGTGTTGTACCTGGGTACTACCATATATGAGCTGGCAACATTGTTAGGCTTACCCTGCAGTCTGTCAACCTGATACCAACATCGGGACTGGAAGGAGTTTGAGGCGGGGACCGACAGAGTCAGACATGTGAGCGTGATTAGTATACCGTGTCATCATTTCCCATTTTCATTCATCACCATTGTGCCTTGCAAGGTTTGCCCTCGGTCATCACACTTGGAATATACAGATTGCGAACAAGTTGAACTGAAAGGAATTTCCTTGAATCTGTACTGAAGAACCAGCTTTACCAAGGCTTTTCTCAAGCTCATCATAAATCATATACTGGTATTTTAAACCTTTGGGAATCTCAGTTTCTTTATGGCTTGCTGGGGATACAAAAAGCATATTGTATATAGGCTCACTCTCAAGCAAATTTTGGGACTAGGCTTAACCAGAGGATTGGTTGGAACCTTGCAACTCACAATTTGCCACATCAGTCTGTCCGGCTTGACCCATGTCCATGGCCACTACTGCAGATTCGCCATTATCTAGCGATGCAGCTGGAGACCCAGATTTCCCCATCCGAATTGTCGTGACGCTGTCTCAGTCAGCATATTTTGCAGGTGAAACTTTGTCCGTCACTATTACTTTTACCAATACTCATATTCAGTTGCCTAATGAAGGAGCAACATTAGCGGAAGTACCTTCTTCGAAACTCATACCCTCCTGTTTGGTGAGCAAGGTGCATAAACATTTGGTTAGCTCTGCACCTATTGCAAAGCCTCTGATGTCCCCCGCTGGTCTGTATAGGCCCAGAACACCAACAACGGCAGCTGTTGATTCTTGGCCTGGTTCTCCTTCGGCAAATGTACCAGTTTCATTGGGTTTGGTATCGGATGGGACACTGATGTGAAGGATCTGGAGGGGGTTAGTAGGGAAGAAAATTAGCTCGAAGACTTCGGTGCCAGATTTGGTTGAGCAGAGGAGGAAGAAGATGTTGACAAAGTTGCTGTCATTGACAATTGGTGCAGAGGAAGGGGGCTTCGAAGGTGAAGATGGTGGGATTGTGAAATCAGCTTCGTGTACTCAGAGATTGTTTACTACTGATTCATATCTACGTGCATGTTTTTCTACTTTTTTTCTTTGACCTCAATAAGCAAATTTAACTCTGCAGCTCTGACTTCACCCAGAGTCTCTTCACCATTAGCTCGCTCAGAGACATTTCCGCTACCCTCAAAACACCCTCATGCGAGGAAACAGTTTGTGATGGATGGAACCACCTTCCCATATCCCTCTGCTCCTCCCTTTGTTAATGGAAACAAGTTTATGATGTCCCCAATCTCCCTGATGAGTGCTACTAGTACCATCAGCACCGCTAATACTTTGCCTTCTGTGGCTTCTCCTGTTTTGAGACCTGCAACACCTTCCGCATCCTCATCATCATTTTCCCTTGCGCTAGACCCGATAGCTGAAGTTTTGCCTTCTGTACCCACCTACCCATACCTCATGTCCTCTGTCCCAGCCTCCGCTTCTGCAATAGATCCAGCATTATCTTCCCCCTCAATAAACATTGAAGCTCCTTCACCTCTGGCTTTGACAACCAGACAGCCCCTGCCACCTCCATCTTCATCGAATAAGCAATCTCCGCGACCCCCATCTTCCAAACCAACCTCCTCTCACCAGATCAACTGCCCTCTAAATATCGGTCTCAGGAGACCAAATATGCCCATTTTTCTTGATCTCAACAAGAGCAACGCTGAGTCTGTACTCTTATGCTCAATTAAAAGGAACAGTTAGCCTCACTCTGCTGCCATCCAACAATGTTTCTTCATTCCCCTCGGCTAAATCCTTAATGTCTCCCTGTGCTTCTTCTCAATCACCCTTGTTATCCTATCCTTCATCCCCTTCTGCACCACACTTAGCACAGGCAGCATTACCGCTCTCTGCAGCTCAAATTGAGGCTCAGAAAGTGCAAACGCTGCAGTGTTGCAACATGCATTGATCAAGGGAAGTGCAACAGCGGTAGGAGGAGGAAGTATGGATATTACATCCTGAATGCACAGCAGGACTCCCAGTACCAGTGGAGCTGCGAGTCTCAGTGGTGGAATAGGTTCAGGTTGTGGGGATTGTTCAGTGCTGGCCCTGTTTCAGTATACGGTCCTCTTAGTTCAAAAAAAACCCTACAGACAATCAATTTGGGGTCAACGGGTACACCCAATTCACCTTCTGTCTTTGAATTAACTTTCTGAGACCTAGATATACAAATGCGCAGAAGGATAGCTGATCGTACCCAAAATTGAGCTAGCACTAACACTGTCAAAAGGTCTATATCTCTTACCTATATTTTCTTTCCAATGAACAAACTTTCTATGTCTGCGAATGTGGGGCTAGCTTTAATGTAAAAGACTGAACCCTTTTTATGTTCGACACTCTTTCTGTGTAAAATTGCATAAATTGAAAGATAACAGGAAGAAAAGAGAGAGATACTGAAGGACGAGGTAAGTTCTGCTGAGACCTTATGTATACCTATCTTGCTTCTGACTATGATCACACCCTAATTGGCCAGCCCATGTTGCAGTCTGGGCATACATGTCGATGATGGGTTTTCCCACACTTCGTTCTCTGCTTTCCATATGCGACATCCAAATCCAGGCCTTTCTCAGCTCGTACTTTTCTCAGCCTTCTCACCCCAAATGATTGTATAGGATACTTCACCGAACACTGCGCTATCTCTTCTCTCCCTCTGCAATCAACAGAAATTCCAATGCTCTTTGCTCATCTTCACCAATTTTTACCCATGTTACTGCTCTGACTGAGCATGCAAACGGTGCTCCTTAGGAAGAAGAGTCGGTGGAGCTGCTGAAGCAGCAGTAACTTCTCAGACTTCAGGCCTCAGTACTGAGTCCTGGATGCCCCAAAACACTCCCTGCTTGCATATCACTGTTGCAAAACATGGGACATGCCCACAGAGATCGGCCGACATTGGTTTCATTGGACCAATTTGGAAGAGGGAATCATGTCACACTTAGATCCCCAGGCATTTGGGAACCATTGCCCATCAGGATTGCCACGAGGCGCTAAATCAGGCAAACAGCTGAACCTGCCATGAATGGTTGGACAAAGAAAATGTGTGAGTATATATACCTCCCCTCCCTAAGAATGGATACTAATGTACCTTCTTCCCATTCCTCATAGCCTTGTCACAGTGATCTACCTCCCCCCTCATCTCATCCACAGATGTGTCTACAACCCCAACACCTTTCTTCTCGGTATTATCTGCAACCTCGCACCATCAAAGCTGGACAACCTTTCAACCAGAACTTGGTTCGCTCAGTGAGTACTTCTTTCATTATCAGTTTCTTTGTCTTTTTGTGTCTCATTTTCTTTCATAGACTGTTGTCGGGTCACACAGTTGAATGCACAAGCCTACTAGCATTAGAACCTTGTGTCAATTTGTGAGTGCTCCTTTCTTTGATTATTACTTGTCTCCCTTAATGAAAAGCTTCAGCGGACTACTTGAAAATGCCCTGCTTTCTCCAAACCTCGCCGATCTGTAAGCAAATTCTTTGTGGTTCTGACAGCGGTCTCACCTGCCTGGTCATAGAATGGACGTCGTTCACTGAAAGTTGAACCTGCTGGAGACAAAGGCAGAGTGTTGGAGAAAGGGTTCAGAGCGGCATGTGGTCACTGTTTTGGACTGGCATTCCAACCTCAGATGTGAGTGGTAGTTATGCTGAAATTCAGTACACTAACTTTTGGCCATAGAGCACTTTGTGGGCATGTTTTCTGTGCTTCCTGCATCTCCAATGTTAGATATCAATCTGTTATACTTGACTGACTTACTTGGTGCCCAGTGTGTCCCAAGTTTCTTCCGTTTGCTCCCTCACCCTTCCCTTTACTCCAGGCTCATATTGAACTGTTGGCTAAGAAGGAAAGAATTCATGTTTCGAGATGTCTTACTGTGTGCACCATCTGGACCTCCCAATTGTAATATACACACATTTTTTCCCTTAGATTTTTGTACTGGATAATATAGATCAATGTTTTGGAGCTTGTCCGATGTTATGCATTTTTAGTTAATGCTTAAAAAAACTGGGTTTCTGCTTCAATCGCTGCCACCTTCTCCCTCTACCCCCTTTGTCTTCAGAGAACCCAAAGATTTGCACAGAAACAAATCATGATCGCATTTGGCCACATACCACATGTTTGGGGTGTGTCCACTTATCCATCCACTTCTGGCTTTCTATCAAGCATTCATTTTACTCCAGAACCCCATTTCCCATCTGATAACACTTCGAAATAAACCCAGCTATGGATATCCCATCTTTGGCTCCTGAAGTTTCTCTCACAGGTGGCCAAGAACTTGAGTTCCAAGAAGGAACAAATGATTCAGAAATGTTAGGTAGCATGGATGAGGAACAGCCATGCAGTCAGCCCTCAGAGGTACACATCATCATTCCATTTTTTTCTCCTTTGACACCCCACCAGAAACCTGGGCAGCAGGAGAAAGCAAAGAATCCTGATGAACACCTTCCAAAAGTACTGTGTTCCACATCTCTTTTTCCTTTTCTGAAATCTCTGAATGAGCATCACCCAGTCATCTCTTATGGAAGTTGACATTCCAGGATATAACATCACACAGCTGCCTACTCATGCTGCAGGCCCCCTTGCAAACCAATCACCAACCCCAATTTCTCCTTCTGTACCCCAATCTACCAGCAGAAAATGTTTGCGAAGTCCAACACCTGGGCCTGTTGAGGAGAAACCTGAGCCAATGGTTTGTGACAAAGTACAGATTGTG
>KN834906.1:42607-52613 GCA_000827265.1 Collybiopsis luxurians FD-317 M1
GGTTGTTAGGACGTCAGCTGTTGCCTGGGGCATGAAAGAGCAGTTGCTCCTTGAAACAGTCAAGCAGCTTAATCAGTCATTGGCAAATCCTCAGGTATGCAGGAGCGAACAGCCATCTGTTGAGAGAATTTTTACAACTTTCTTAGACCTCAGCAAAAGTGGCTAAGGACACAGAGGAAAGGTCAAAAGAGCTTCAAGCTAAACTTAACCTTCTAGAGGTATCAAAAGCTGTAAGTTTGGGTTTAACAGGTATAACATTTCTACTCTAGATGTGGAAATGCACAGAAGTGGCAGGATTAGAGGAACAAAAGAGCAAGCTTCGGGTGGGTATTTCTTTTTCTTCTTTGGGTAGTTCTAATGAGATTCTAGTCTGAAAGAGACAAGTATAAGTGCAATGTAAACCAGTTGAATGCTCTGGTTCGAGAGCAGAAGAGTGGAATGGAAACCTTAGATGTGAGTTATCCAACAGATATGAATTTGCCTTCAGCTACCTTCATTTATCAGGCCATCCAAAATGAACAAGAAAATATGCAAAAGGAGATTGACTGCCTCAAAGAAGAACTCAAGCAAAAAACTGCAGAACTTGCCAGTCTTCAGGCCAAGGCTGAAGATTCTCAGAGTGCCCTGGAGCTACAACAGAAAATTTCAGCATTGAAGCATCTCTTGTCTGAAGAGCAGTTATCTAACCAGCAACTGCAAGCAGTGGAAGCTGAAATTCAGGTAGAGTCACAACTGTTCTAGCTGTTTCAATTTTCATCCATAATATCTATCACCTCAGGAGGTGCTACAAGCTCGAGATATTTGTATAAATGAACTTCAGGAATTGGAGGCAAGTATGCCCAATGATCCCATCATTTTTGTTACTTCTTCCTAAGCTGTTTCAGCAATTATTACAAACCTCCATAGATGACAAGGTGACAGAGTTCAATCAGCTGAGAGACAAACTGGAGAATATGGAGGTAGGACACAGCATGACAGCCTGACAATTTTCTGAGTCCTCCATTTCAGACATCATTGAAGTCTACTAAAGCCGATTTGGCAGACCGAGATGCTAGCATCAACACTCTGCAAGCCCAAATCACCATGTTGAAGGTAAGTCATAGTATAATTCACACTAAGGTGAGACACTCATGGCTAGCCACTGTAGAGGGAACAGGATTTGCTGGGAATGAAACTCCAGGAGACCACTCAAGAGAAGGATCAAAGAATTCTGAACCTAGAACAAAGTTCAACTGAGCAAGCGGCAGAGCTTGTGACCACCAAAGTGAGTCGTGGTTGATTTTGACAGTTTTACCCCATTCAGATGCATACTGCCAGGAAACTATTGACAAGAATAGCGAGCTAATAACTGCTCTCAAATCTCAGCATACTGCTGCTAATGCAACTGCAGCTATGGAAAAGAAAGCTTGTGAATCACTACAGGACCAACTGACGGCTGAACTATCTCAGTTAAAGAAGGCCTTAAAAGATTTAGAAGACCATTGTTGTGAGTCTGACAATGAGCTTGCCAAGCAGGAATTGGCATGTCAAGCAGCACAGAATGAAATATGGGATCTCAAGGTCAGTGTTAGCTCACTGTACCATATGAATCTAACTTGCTTACCTTCCCAGAAGCAGCTCTCATTGGAGGGAAACCTTTCAACACAATCTCAATTCCAATCCGAAATTAGAAAACTCAGAGTAAGCAGCATTTTTTGTCAATATTGAATGAATTCTAGAGAGATCCACAGGCTGAAGTTGAACGCTGTGCTGATTATGATAAATTGCAGGCTGATGTCCAAATTGCCCAGAGTAATGAGACCTCAATGAACATATGACTCAGTTTGAATCAGACAAGAAGGAGCTGCAAGAACGCTTTGGTGGTGATTGGGTCTCAAAGGTAACACCATGCCAGTTTTCAATTGTGATCTGGCCTCAGGTAATTATAGGCACGCTTTGTTCAGCTTCAAGCCAGCTGTGAAGACTTAGAGAAGAAAGTTGAACAGTTAAACAATGATCTGTATTTGAGTGGGAAGGTCAAACCTCAATTGTGTTCCAATAAATAGATATTGACAATTTTTTATGCAGGATTTAACCACCGCGCATGAAGAAATTCAACAGAAAGATGAACATGTCTCACATCTTGAACCCTCTTCCAAGGCTGCTTCCAAATGTGAAGAGGTGCTCAAGAAAGAGAAGGATTTGGTTGAAAAACAGAACAACATTCTTATAAACCAAGTGGCTGTTCTTACACAGGCAGGCCCATCAGCCTCTATGTCAGCTGTGACTTTGCTTCAATCCAAAGTGGAGTTATTGAAAACATAACTCAACTCATCCAAAGCTTTGGTAGACACTCTGAAGACATCCCTCAAAACATCCCAAGCTTCCAAGAAAAAACTGAGAGAAGCAAACAACATTTTCAGTGCTGAAGTGAACAGCCTTAAAGCATCCATCAAATCATCAAAAGCTTTCAAGTCTAATCCAGCCAAGGAGGACAACACCATGAAGAAGGATCTTTCAGATCACAGCTCTTACCAGCAGGTATCATTCTCAATTCTCATTGTTCTGTTTTGTTTTCTTCATCCATTCTGTAGGAAAATTTTCTGCCTAGTAATTCTGGCCAGAATTCCAGCGAGACTGCATCCCCGAGTGTTCGCACAATTAGATCAACCAGACGATACCTCAATTGTGCTGATGTACCCAGTGGGGTTTCTTGTGCAAAGGAGAGTATGCAATGTAAATATGGACTGGGAGAGGAACTCTCAGTCAGTCCTTTCATCGACTTCATTCCAAATACCATCTGCTGACCTTATTTCTCTGCAGAGTGAAGATGATTCCAGCACAGAGGAAGCCTCAAGTAACATTCAACCTTCAATGAACTGGTCCAGAAAATGCCCCAAATGATCATCCTGTAAAAGATCTAATGTAAGTTTCATTTTGGAGAGGTTGTGGTGTTTGTGGTTCCATACTTAAATTGATTCATAGTTCCAAAGGCAATGGCCTCAGGAAGGACAGGCTGTTAGTACTCCCAAAGCTTTGCACCCACATATGACTTTCCTACTTACTCCCTGCCCTAGCTGGATTCCAGAGAGACTGGTCATTCAGAAGAGCCTACAACAGTTAGTGATTACTCAGATCAATCAAAAAACCAGGCTGTTCATTCTACTCTAGACACCATCAGCAAAGGCCAAGGGCAAACAATGACAACAGGACAAAGACCCAAGCTCAGGTATCGAGGAATTCTTTTCAGACAATGATGTGGAATCTGATACTGGGCATGTGAGGGACACATATCTTCATCTAGGAACTCATTCTAAGCAGTATTGGACTGCCGGCTGACAAAAGAACTCCCACAATGTATGCTGTTCAGCCTTTGCTCTGTGAACTCAATGAAAATCTCATCTGTATCATTTGCAGAAAATGATTCTCGATGTCCTCGGAGAAATGCTTCACATAAAAGTCATGGAAGATGCTCCAGATTGAGAGGGTATCACAGATTCACAATTTCAGCTCTTTCTTCAGAACCCTTCAGCACATGGACCCAAAATTCACTGCACCCATTTGGATACCTGAGGAGATACCACAAAGGAGCTGTTAGACTCACTTTGGAATCAGGCCTTTATCCATAAACTCGCTCAGGAGATTGAACACATTGCAAAGAATTGTGCTGATCCTCATAGGTTTGGTAAAACAGACTGGACTGACTTGGCTCGTGAATGAGTCTATGGCATTTTGAAGGCTGTAGCTGATGCAAAACTGAAGGAAGGTGAAAGTATTCTTGCAGCACTTGAACGGATGGCTCAAAAATACAAGGAACATCTACTTAATGCCCAGAATGCAGGTTCCAGACACTTTGTATGTTTCTCTTTGCTTTTTTTGAACACGTTTATTCAATGCTACATGACCATACTCTTTCCAGAAGTGGGAACTGCATATGAAAATAGCTGCAACTATGGTAGAAGTCTTTGAAACAAAAGCTAGGATAGATCCAAATGCCTGACAAGAGCTGGAGTTCTGGCAGTGGGCCCTTCTTGTTCTGGAGAAGATGGGCTTCAAATTTCAGTCAGATGAAGAAGATACCTCCGAGCTAAAGGTTGAAAGCACAGGAAGAGCTATCAGACAGCCAGTAAAGGAGGTGCTGGGCCTGGGCTTCCGCCATCCGTATTTTGACCAATTTGTCACATTCATCGATTGTACTTTGGGTGAGGAATCTACCATATTCCAATGACTCAGTGCCCCTGCTATAAAGTGGGTGCGCACTGACAGAGAATCCAGCTGGCCCCCCCCTCCTGGATGCCCTCAGAGCTTTTACACTCCTGTATACTTGCATTTACTTCTTCCTCACCAGAAGGCAAAACTGTCTATGGAAGAGAAGCCATTTCCATTATGTGAATTCAAAGGTTACAGCAGGGAGTAGTGTATCAATAGTTGTTCTAATCTCACTGTTTTTCATTTAATTGTGTGACTCGACAGTCAAGACCATAAAGGGTGAGATAGGCTAAAGGAACAGTAATGACACTAAGAGCAGGGACCATGCACATCACAGCATATGGTACATACCCTGCCTAAAATTGAGATGTATAGCATTGGCTTTAGGTGAAGATACATACTTCCAATATCTTTGAAATCAAAACATCCATCATATCTGAACAAGAAAGCAGCCAAAGTAATCTAAAGTTTTACTAATGGTGAAGGCACGTCCACAGAACACTGGGTTTTAAAATATCTGCTTGCAAATTTACCAAAGTGAACTTCATCAAAGCTGGCCATTTGTCGCAATCAAAATAATCACCTGGACATCCAACCCTTCATCCTTCTTTCACAATGTACTTCCTTCACACCAGCTCAAGCGTTCTGAAGCTATACCTTATACTGGCTCTCAGAGCCTCCGTTGCTCTCGGAATGCCTTTTTCTGTGCCTGTAAGTGCATGCCAATTGTCCAACAAACACATAGCCCAACTGACCCACCTCAACAGGCCTATGAGACTTACAACCCACATGCAGCTTCCACACAGCCTCCTGCAATTCAGAACAGTCCCAATTTCCCCAAATGGTTTCCCGTAAAATCAAATCCAAAATTGCATTTACCAGTCCCAAAGATTCTGTGACAGAGAAGGTCCACCAGTGAGATCTATACTCTACCTGCAGCTTCACTAGTATTAGCTATCGAATTATCTTGTTCTCAATTCTCTACAGGGAAATCTTATCCTTTAGTCAAAGCTCTGTTAATCCCCATTGTCATTTCCCAACCTTGTTGAAGATCAATTTGGAGATCGTAGGGGAATATCTCACACTGGTGACCGCTGTCTGGAGAAATCCCAACAAATGCAGTAGGGTGTACATTTTTCCTGTAACATGTCTACCCTTTGAATCCACAATACAACACATGTATCCAATGAACTGGAGCAACACTCCGTGACTTGTGACACAGAGCTATCCATTGAATGAACCAGCTGACAACTGCTAGACATTTGGACCTCCCTCGCAAGAAAACTTTAAGCACCTTTATGCTCGAATCACCAAACTGGAGCGTGAGCTTGACATCTTTGAGAAGGATTGAGAGAGGCATGTCACCGAACAGCTTAAGAAGCTTGCAAATGCTGAACAGGAGCTACACAATAAGCAAAAAGAGCTGGATGAGTCCATAGTCGAGGTCATGGTGCGTCTTATCTGTTTTTCATTTGTCTATACATGCTCAAGTCTGATTTGGACAGAATTGGGTCCCACAAGCTATTTCTGCTGCTCATGATGACCGTGACCGTGACTACAAGCAGCTACGTGTAGCAAAAAGTGAAAGCTTCTTGCTATGCCAGCAACTCACGCGGGCACAACCTTCCCTCAAAGGAACAGTAGATGACATAGTCAACTATCCAGTGTCTCCCCTGCAGAAACCCAACACCACTCCAGACATCAATCTTGTCCTTGGACAAGAGCTCTTGAAAGCAAAAGTTCATACTCAACTTCCCTTGTTCTGTCCGCATTTGATCCCTATCCATACCATACAGGAAGCTTACAAGAGGGATGTCTCTGCGCTTAACAAGAAGGTGGCACATTTGCAGGTGCAGTTGGCAGCTACAGACAAAATGCACAGTGAAACAGTACAGATATTCTTTTACTTTGCACCCTCTTCCACATTAAGTGACCTCGCGAGCGTAGCAATCTTGCGGTACAAACATCAATCAAGTCGAACCATTGCCAATCCCCCAGAAAGTGGACGTTGCTTGCGAAGCCAATGTATGCTCTCCCTTTCCTTGCGCTTCTTCTGACTTAACTTTATCCAATATGATAGCTTGATCTAACTGGGTTTCTCATGGATCATGGCCCTCACCAACATACAGCCCCAGTTTTATCCTGCGGCTCAAATCAGCCTACTGCTGTCAAGATTTCACCTCAACCTCTACCTCAATTAGAAAGCTTGGTATGTGGACAAATATAATGCTACCTTGATGTCTGATAACTGTTATTCTTTAAGGCCTTCCAAGATTTTATGCCTTCCAAAACCAATGCTGCCATGAGTGGTAAGGATAACAATAAGACCTTGCCGGAACAATTTCCAGATGGAATCAATTTGGTAGGTTCAGTAGGGCCTCAAGTTAAGCCAATTTACATACCTCACTGTCATTCCTTTAGACTGTTCTTTCCATCACCAATTGCTCTGACAAGGTAAGTCATTGTAGATTTTGCTGACAGCATGCTGAATGATCTCATACCTCAGGTCACTGTTCAAGAGTTACCTCCTTTGCAAATTCCAGCAGAAGCTGCTAACATTCAATGGTTTAACCATGCAGTACAGTTCCTCAATATTTGCCTTGGGGAACTGTATCATAAGCTTCTTTTACAATGGATGGAGTTGGAGAGGAAGAAGAAATGGGTATTGTTGATAAAGCACTTTAAAGCTGGACAACGGCCCAAGGAACTCAAGAAATGGGTTGATAATGGCTGGTACAGGATGACAATCACTGTCTTACCCAACGATGTGGATTGATTTGGCAAGAGCGTGTGGAAGTGGTGGAACTCATTGCAACCAGCCTGGTGTGAAATAGACAAGAAGAAGAAATGTCCTAAGCCTGCCATTTGCACTGAAGATGATTGGAGAGCTTTGGATTACTCAGGACCCAATGGTTGGCTGGGAATCTTAGCCTGTATTCAATGGTGGGGTGAGGCTGTTAGTTGCATTGATGATACATTGAAACAGGATGAGGGCATCAAGGACTGGTTGGAAGCAGTCGTAGATGTTTCTTTGATGCTGGATGGCTATATGTCTTATCTTACTCATATTGAACCTACCGTTTCTGTTTGATAAACAGTTTACCTTCGATGTAAATGTAATGTTAGTTCAGTGCTGAATGAACTACAAATTTGAATGCTGAAAAGAAAGCGCTGGCCTGCACTAAATGCTAATCAATTGCCAATGTCATTATTTGGCCTTGGTTTGGCCATCTGTCAATTATATTTCCTTTTCTGTACTGGTTTCCTTGTTGCTTGCACCTGCTGAACCTAATCTCACTGAAGCATTTCAAACGCCGAATCCTGTACCATGGCTAACAACTTTGATATAGAGATTAACGTTAAGGTTCTATATAATTCCACAGCAAGGTTCAAAACTTTCAATACTGATTACCCTCATTGAACCTACTGTTTCTGTTTGATAAACAGTTAGCCTTCAATGTAAATGTAATGCTAGTTCAGTGCTGAATGAACTACAAATTTGAATGCCAAAAACAAGTGCTGGCCTGTGCTAAATGCTAATCAATTGCCATGTCATTGTTTGGCCTTGGTTTGGCCATCTGTCGATTATGTTTCCTTTTCTGTACTGGTTTCCTTGTTGCTTGCGCCCGCTGAACCTAATCTCGCCAAAGCATTTCAAACACCGAATCCCATACCATGGCTAACAACTTTGATATAGAGATTAACATTAAGGTTCTATATAATTCCACAGCAAGGTTCAAAACTTTCAATACTGATTACCCTCAGAATGTTGAAAAAGTTACTGGTCGAAAGGCCAGGTCCGCCAAGTCTGTTGGATCAAATGCTGAGTACTGTAGAACATGGCAGTTAGTTGCTCATCCATCATAAAGATGCAAGCTGTATACTAATTGTTTTATTCTTAGCAAAAAACATAAAAATCTAAGAGATCCCTTTCGCCTTCAAAATTATCCACCAAGTCCAGTAATCACAGCTCTTCCACCAGCAACTCCCATAGTGTTCACACCCATAATTACCCCCCAAAATATCAATGATCTTTTTCTATCATTCAAGAAATGTGGTTACAACATCAGTAACCTTCAAGAAAGCTATTTGTATAGCCCTATGGCTGCCGTAGGTGAAAATCTTGAGCAATACAGGCCCAGTCAGTCCAATATCTCATTTACATCATTAATCTAACTTGCTGTTTTGAAGTTTTCACCAGCGCACCTTGTGCAAAAGACTATGTATTTTGTGTGGCTGACTTTACTTTTCCAGGGGGGGCTTCCTTTGAATGGTAAGCCTTCAACAGGATAGTTCCATTGGGTACCAATGCTCTTGCAGTTATCCACTATGTTACTCAAATAAGGACTTGTATTATCAACCAATGGATGACCTCCTAGGGACTATTGATGCTATTGTAGCATGTAAGTGGGCTTTTGTTTCTTGCTCTTGGATTCCTTCTACTGTTATTCCAGCATTGCAGCATCCATTGCCACAGCAGTTAGCATTAATGACTGTCTGTTGTTCATTTTCTTCTACTTTTATATTCTCTAATCATTTAAGCACACTAGACCTATGTGTCATCATTGCAACCTGCAATCGAGTCAGACAACTACTCCCTTTTTGATTCTTCACTCAAGAGTATCAACAAGATCTTTTCAAGTGGCCCAATCAAGCTAGAGGGGCAACAGTATTTCCATATTCTGCAAGCTTGCTATGATCACTTTGTTCGACCCAAGTTCTCAGTATTAAAGCTGGGCACTTGTAGGGGCAATGAAACATATGGTGAATTGACACCCAGACTACTAGACCGCATGTTTAAACAAGCAGGACTGTGCTCGGGGTCATGGTTTGTGGATCTAGGGAGTGGAATTGGTCATACCGTTGCTCAGGCTGCCTTGACATATAATTGTCATGCCTTTGGCATAGAACTAGGAGAGCAGATAGCATCTGTGGCTCAGGGAATGGTAAAGGAAGTTATAGCTCACAGCAAAATCTGGGGAGCGGAGATAGGTAAAATGGAACTAGCATGTGGTGGCATGTGCACAAGTAGTCATGTTCAAGAAGTTGTTCAAGTTGCTGATGTCATTCTGGCCAATAATCTCAAGTTTGACTGCAAGTGTTGACATGTCAGTTATCTCAATTTGGCTGACTCATTTGCTAGTTAATGAGGATATCAAGAATCTTATTATCTGTAACATGAAGCAAGGAAGCATTCTGATATCATTGGTGGAATTCAAGATCAGTGGTTTATGGAATGGGAAAACCAGGCCAGGGAACGAAGATGTAAGTGTCTTTCACTAGTACCTTTCTTGCATCTCTGTTAATCCTTGGTAGATCATTGGAGCAATGTTTGAATTGGAAGAGCATCAATACAACTCTGGCAATGTTTCCTGGAGCATTTCTGGAGGAACATACTATCTTCATAGAAAGCTCAGGTGATACCCTAGTTATTCTGTTGGACCCTGTATGATTTGATTTAGCTGGTTTCAAATTATAAATGGCTAAACTTTGTGTAGGATAGTACTGAGGAAGCATGCTGAGAATGATGTGTGTGTTACTGATTTGGTTATAGCTATAAGCAAGGAGAAAGGGAAAAATAAAAGGAAAATAGTACTATTGGCAGCATTCCTCCAATCCAACTGTGTTTTCCCTTTGAAATCCTTCCATAAAACAACATAGAAAAATTGCTGCCCATGGGCTGTTTGGGTGTGTATATCAATGGGTAAGTTCTTTGTTCTTTCAATGGGCTCACAATATAAATTGCCTTTAAGTCACATATGCACTTCTCCACTCACTTTTTCTGCCATCATATACTGCAACAAAATGACACCAAATT
>KN834907.1:0-25119 GCA_000827265.1 Collybiopsis luxurians FD-317 M1
AAGCAGGATACTCACCTGGTCCCAATCGACAGAGAGGTCAAGATAGGGACTCAGGTTATAGGTGGTAGGTATATATACTGTAGTAAGCTGTAAGAGAGACTAATGCTACTGGAGGATAAGACGAGAAACTAATGCTACTGGAAGACAATAGCTAGGTGACAGCTACGAGAATAAAAGGTATGGAGCATGTGGTCATGCAACAGATGCGAGAAGAGAAACAAGGACAGTTCATTAATAAAACAATGACAGTGGGAACGAAATAGAAAAAGAACAATGATACCGTGTGGAGTGGAGATAGGGAGGAGTTGTATGTCCAAAAGGTATTGATATGAAAGTTAGTCATAAACGCGGTCATGTG
This sequence comes from Collybiopsis luxurians FD-317 M1, assembly GCA_000827265.1. Classification (NCBI taxonomy): domain Eukaryota; kingdom Fungi; phylum Basidiomycota; class Agaricomycetes; order Agaricales; family Omphalotaceae; genus Collybiopsis; species Collybiopsis luxurians. Next base: position 359 of record KN834907.1, read on the forward strand.
AAAGATGTATAGTAAAAGAGAAATGAATAGGGGTTAGGAATGGATGTTCGTACCAGCTTTACGACACAGGGGAGCCGTTGACTTGAACCAAAATGATTACCGCAGCTGGATACAGCAACTATTCAATGTGGGAGAAAAGAGATAAGTTATTCACTTGTATTGCAATCCCTGAGGGGTTGAACTGTGACCCACATATGCAATGACAGACAAGTCAACGGCTACTTCACTAACTAACCTCAGAGAAAAGCTAGTATCCAAATCACCATCTAGAATTGGAAAGACTATGTTGATCGATTGCATTGCACAAAATATAGCTCCAGATTCAATGAGGAGCAAAAATATGTGCTGAACATGTGTCCTTCGGTGCATTTCAGCCTCAGCCAATGTGCGGCGATGAATCCTTATCGTTATGAATTAATGAGTGAGTTGCTTGCAGATAAATTCAAAACTTGAAGGAGTCCAATGGGAACTGACCATGCTTTCCAGATAACTAAAGATGTTGCCAGAAGGTTGACTGCCAAAGACAGGAAAACTGATGTGTAGTCAAAGACTGTAGTTTGGGAAATTTCTATCTTGAGATTGAAATTGCCCCAAATGCAATCAGCAATGTTAGTACCTGTGTATCTCAAATTTAAAATTGGCATTTAAGGCAAAGAATGCAATAATAATGATCACGCACCAATGTTACCAGATATTAGAAGCACCATGATAATTCTCAGGAGCTTATCATTAAAGCATATTGCCCAGGCTCTCCAGACTACTATAGAATCACTGACAATCTTCTAATGGAGAAGCTAATTGCATCTATCTGTTTTCCACTGAAATGGATGACCTACTGGGATTGTTTCAAACCAAGAGACTGTATAATCCCAAGTGAAAAGTTTTGATGAGACAACCTGTACTTGTGCAAAAATGCCTCCCTCTATGTTGTGGATAAATCCAAAAGTTCAGAGTAATGGGGCATTCGCATAGTAAACTGTTTGGCCCATGGAACAGAAAAACATAAGAAGCAGCGAGAAATTGAGAAGATATTTTGAATAATTCCAACGTTTTGGCCTAGGATTGAAGGACACCGAAATCAGTCTCATGCTCCAGGTATATATCTAGTTAACTCACCTGATGGAATGGATTGCAAGAGATGTTGCGAAGGCCATCATTCCTATAAGAAACCCATGCGTAGAATTCAGAAACAGCACTTCGAACTATTATAATTTTCAAATGTGATGCAGTCAATATTATGTAAAGTCAAAAAAGGTTCCAACGCTTATTGAACAGATGACATTATACACTGTTCAGAACAGTATTTAAGTTTTGGAAAAGTTGCGAAAAAGCATTGACTTTGAAAGAGATGATAATTATACAAGCTGAGTTCGGCTTACCAAATGCCACAATATTCAAAATTAAATGAACAACATCGAGCGTCAAATTCTGTGCAAGACTGACAATAACTTCTTCAAGTTGTTCATTTGAGCTGGACATTCCAAATAGTGTCTGCTGGGTAAGTAGGCACCAATGGGCTCCGCTGTCAACTTTGGTCGAAGTTCAGAATGTGTTCAAGCTTAGGCTCATCGTCGTTGGACATTTTTAAACTGCCCCAGTGGCTGAGCATTTCAGATTGCGATGCCCTCGGAACTGGCCTATTGGCTCTCATATTGACAGTTGACGGATTGGACCTTGGTTATCTGATTGCGCTCAGACAAGATTAGTATGAAAATTTAATAAAGGTTTATTTTAATTGGTAGTAATACATTAGGCTCACAGTTCAACTGATTGCTATATTCTTCTCCTGGCTCCAGATTGGCAAGTCTTCATCATGTTATTCCTGTGTGACATGATATTCCCAGTATATGGCAACCATATCTTTTTTTTGCATTTACTAAGTCGGCGATTGACTTCAATCGCTTCCCTTAGATCATTCCTGCCAGGTTAGTGATGTGCCTCGAATATGCGACCTGGATATGATGTAGCATCTCTGTCCCCTCTTGTCTTCTCAGAACTGTAGCGCCGCTGGCAGGGAAGTCCCGATACAAGACCGTCACAGCCAGAGCAGGTGCCTTACTCACAGTGCAGCTGATTGGCATTTCTTCTCCTAGCTCCAGGTTGGCAACTCTTCATCACGATATTCTTGTGTGACTTGAAATGCGCAGTATATGATGACCACATCTTTTTTTCACATCTACTAAGTCAGCGATTGACTTTAATCGCTTCCCTTAGATCATTCCTGCCAGGTTAGTGATGTGCCTCGAATATGATGGAGTATCTCTGCCTTCTCTTGTCTTCTCAGAACTGTAGCGCCGCTGGCAGGGTAGTCCTGATACAAGACCATCACAGCCAGAGCAGGTGCCTTACTACTAGTGTTGCCAGGGTTTAGTTGAAGGCCTTTGTACCTTCATGTTACATGTATATACACACTCAATATCCTGGGGCCTGGGCTCCATGTACACAGCACACTAGGTCAAGCCCACAGTCTGTAGTCAAAGATGTGTGCATTCACAAAATATGCTTGGCTCAAGTCAGACCCTATAGTAAATGAACTTGCTACTACTAATCCTATTGGTAAACCCTGTTGCCACCAGAATTAGCATTGGCATTTATGAACTTAAAAATTCATAGTTCAGGGGGTTGCATTATGTGTTACAATACATGAATAAGTTCATCTCATGGGCATTTGTCTGTGTAAAACTACCACTAGGGTAGCCTATCTGAGTGTCATCCTGTTTGTGGATCCCCAAATTTGAAATTAAAATGGTGCAAGTGTCAGGTATAGGTGTGTTTGATAAAAACCTGGGTCCAGTTAGGTGCATTAGATGCAGTTTCATAAAGACACAAGGCACTAACTAGGTCTGTGAGTTCATTTGGCCTTCAAAGTATGTGGTAGGTGAAATTCAGTACTGGTGTTCAGTGATGGTAACTTGACTTGGCAGACTTTCTTTAATATAACTTTTGGTAACTGGTAAATGTGAGCCTGAAACAACTGACCACTCTGGGACTAGCTTGCTTAGACTATAATAAACTTGATGGTGTAAAACAGTAGCTCAAACTACTAGCCTCTCAGTGGGTCTAGCTAGCCCAAACAATATAACTTGACTTGACTTTGACTTTAGAACTTAAATCTAACCAACTTGCACAACTGGATTCACAGATTCAGCTTGCACAAAGCTCTTAGAAAGTAAGTGTGAGGTAAAACTTTATATTGAGTGGTACATAAATGTGGTATGCTTGGATTCCCTTAAGGCCAAAAATCCTCTAGCATTTATAGTACAAAATTATATTACTTCCTATTAAAGTTGACTCATAGTGACTCCAATTGACTCCATCTAGCTCTACCTAAAATTTTCAAAAAGCTTCATTAGTCTTTTAATCATACCTATGACTCACTTTGACTCAGGCCAACTCATTTAGAGTCATTCTGACTCATTTAGTATGACCTAAGTCCCATGAGCAAGCAGAATAAATTTTAATTTTCCTACCTTATCCTGTCAGAGAGCCTTCTAGAGGTTTTCACCCTCTGTAAATATTCCTTTTAATTATTTACTTTTTTTTTTTTGCCAATATTTCCTTGAAACATGAATGGCTCCTGACACAACTCCAATTTGAGAGTCCAATTGGGCATCAAATGAGAGCATAGGGCTCAAAGGTCCAGTCCAGTTCAGTTTTTTTTCCCCAAATTAAAAGAACCATGAACTGCAACTGATTTAAACCATAAACTGGTTCAGTTCAATGCAGTTCATGCAGTTTAAACCAGTCCTTGTTTAAATCAGTTCAAACCAGTATATATCACTGAGTCTTGCCTATTTTTTAAATGAATACATCAGGAAAAATCCTCTGGGCCCAGGCTTCCCAAAGATCTCTGGAGACACCCCCTAATTCCTAGGGATCCCCAGGGACCCTGAAAGATCCCAGAGCAATCTTAAAGTTCTAAAAGACTCTAGGAGAGATCTGAGAGATTCCTGGGATCCCTAGGATTTTGGGGGTGTCTCCAGAGACCTCTGGGCAGCCTGGGCAAAAGGTGATTTTCCTGATGTAACAGGCTGTAAGTCAACACATAACTGTGGTAAGCTAAGGACCTTGTCTTCTGATGGGAAGAAGCACTTTAACTTCCATAAAATTAGCATTATCTAATCTTTTGTTTACTTTGGTGACTGTATAAATGTCCTAATAAATTGACTGACACAGCATTAATTTAAACTGATTCAATTTCTTTCAGTTCAAATTTCAGTTCAGTTCAGTTCATCAGTTATTTGTAGTTCATTGAACCAGACTTTCAAACCCTATAACAGCATTAGTTTATGTGTTTCATTGACCAGTAGTTCATGGGTACTTGTTATGCATTATGAAATCCAAAATAGCTTAGTTCAGTGGGTAGTGTTACATATTATGTGAACTTGTGGTCATATTTGTGAAGTACTCGCAGCTGATATTCATTAGTCTCCTGTAAGCAGACTGTCAACATACGCTGACAGTCAATATGATATGATGTGTGTATTATGTGAAAGCCTTCTCTACTTGCCTTGGAGTAAACTGTGCAGAGGTGCTGGCTAATTATCAATCAACAATATGAATGCTATTAGTTATGAAACTGAGCACAACTGAGTCGACTCTACCGGAGCAGTACAACTTTGATTTGGAAAGTGATGAGTCTCAAACAATTATTGAATGGCCCCTTCATCGCTGAAACTACCAATCAACGTCTCTCAGGAATGCCTCACCATCCTGCTTCATGATAGCCTTCCTTGACATGTTTGCTTCATATTCGGTCTTCACCATCCAAGTAATCCAGCACCCCCTCTACCTAGGACATAAGTGTGTTTTGTGGACCTTCAAAGAGAATGAACTTACAAATTCCTCGGGAGTATACTTCTCTCCTGCCCCGCTATCTTGCCAAACAAGATGGTCTTGTCCACGTACATATCGCCTCCCATCCCAAGTCATCTGTACAGCTATTCCCCTGATCAAATGTGTGAGAGAGAGCGGGAGGTAGCTGTACAGATGAAACTTACCAGTCGAGTCAGTGTGCTTTCGCGGGCTGGTACCCTCGCATGGTGAAATATACATTAGCAAGGTGCTCATCACTGCGAGTCCACTGAGAAAGGGCTCACAGGACATGCCAGAGAAGACACACCGATGCTCTATACTATACTTCTTGACTGTATACTCAATCTCATCGATGGCAAGATGAAAGGCAGTCTTAATGAGTAATTGAAATGGCACACTGAATGGATGTTTCTTATACAGGGTTGTCTTCCATATCGGAGTATCTTGTATCTTTGTCATCGTGAACCATCCCGTAAAATGCTCAGCTTTGGGGGCCCTGAGTTGATTGACCTTTGCAAGGTTACGCACTTCGAGTGCGATCATGTATATGTACTCGTCTCCATTTCCAGGGTAGAATGGCCTTCCTTGTATGATGACATTGTAAATTTCAAGGAATCGATGGCGAAGCTCTTTTGTCCAGGACTTAAGCACCTTTATCACTGCCTGTCTGTCGCTTGGGGATTCATATACTGTAGTAAAGTTTCCTGAGCCAAGAGCTTTACCCAGAGGCTGGCCATCTGTTGCATCTCCGGAGGTTAGCCACAAGTCTTCACAAGACAAATGATCCTTACAGAACGAAGTGTCGTAGGTATCACTTGGTGTGCCCAGCCTGCTATGTCCTATGGCAGTGTATCCCATTGAAGACCTTGCCTGCTACTGACTTTCTGAAACCTCACGCCTACAAGTCATGAGTTTAGTGAACATGGCCATTTGTACATGACAGGGGGCTGACCAAGCTTGTCTTGGACTTCCTTGCTTAAAGAATTGCTATCAAAGAAGATCTACCTAGTATATGAGGACCTGAGACTGGTATGATTGAGTCAACGCACCAATTCATTGTAGGATGCACTGCTCCAGCTTTTAATCCGAGTGAACGCATTGATTTTCCCATCTGCATTTCGGTTAGTACTATGTTATCAGATGGATAAACAAGTCGGGTACTCTCCTATGCCGACCTCATCATATTTTACGAAGGAAATGATTGGTTTCAGAGTATTATTTACATCGGGCGCCTTGAAAACCAGAGTGCCCTGTCACATCTGTTTATATCATTAATCATTAGCGCGTACATCATAAAGAGATGAGAAACAAACAAAGCTCGGCTTGTATTCGGAGAAACAATCGCGAGTTGAATACCCCTTTTGATGATGTCGTGAATAATGTGGGGTGCATCTGGAAATAGCACTATGAAGTTCTGGTGATCACTGGCAGCGCACAGGGCGCTGATTGAGCTAATCACGAATAAGAAAAAAATGGATTGGGTTACCCCCTGTCGCGAACTCGTCGGTCATCCACTAGTTCAAGGTTGTCCTGAATCTTTGAATATGCGCCAGGACCTTTTCCAAACTTGTTTTCATTCAGCCTGCCACTCCAAAGAGTATTGCTAGTAAACAGGATAAATATCAGTATTATGCTGTAGGCATTAACTTTTCACAGGAACTGTGCTCACTCAACTTCGAACGCAATGATCTTGATTGACATTTCTCGATCCTAGGGATGGGGAGTGAAGTCAGGAGGGCGAGATTGCCATTCTGTTGTTGGGCTTGGACTGAAATACCGTGGGGAAATAGATCTCTATCATCCTTATTCCCAATCTGTTGGTACTCGCAAATATAAATCGATAAGGAATTGGCCACTGCAAGTTCTGCGTTTTGATACTCTATGTATCAGTTATAAATCATTTTTCCCATAAGGTCTCGGCTCATTCAATTCCTGAGTTGCATCTCTCCAAGACCGTGATGTCATAGTTATTGATCCTAAGGTAGGAATCTAACACTTGAGGTGCAAACTTGCTAAGGGTAAAAAGTATATCGCGGTCTTCAGCCCATCGAGCAATCCTTACTAAACCTCAGGCTTCGATATCCATGATAAATCAGAATTAATGAATCGCAATGTGTAAGCATGGTTCTACCTTTAAGATACGAGCTCTTAATCACCCGAAATGAACACGAACAGGTTTACAGCCAAAGTAGTGTAGGTTAAAACTTACAGTAAGAAGAACTGTCTACGTATACTTAAGTGTGTGTATAAAGAGGTCAGATAAGATAAGATTTCTAAATAAAAAATGGCGGAGGCGAAGTGTAGGCGTTACACAATGCGCATACATTTATTGACAAGACCAGCTCTCGGGGACACTGCTATTACCCATCCTATCATATGTGTTCCTCAGAGGATAACGACAATGTCTACGACTAAACTCTACGCCCAGCTCCGGCGTGTCGTTCACGTACTTTGTCCCCAGTAGAGTATCAGGCGCAATTCCCTCTTCCACCCATCTCACCAAAGCCGTCAACGCATTTTGATCCGGATTCAGATTTTCTGCAGTGAGATTTCCTCCAACAGCTGAAAGATGTTGTCCAAATTGCCAAGCTCCATCACCCGCATAACAGTGGCTCATTCCACTAATGCGGAAAAAGCGCATAAAGTCATCTAACTCCGTAGGAGGAAGCGCCATGGTCCGAGCGACATGGTTGTAGTATAATTCTGTCTCGATGGGTGAGATCATTATGTCAGCTTGTCCGTGATATATAATGACTTTTCCATTGCGGGCTTTGAATGCAGAGAGATCGCCGTTGAAAGTGGCGATATTGAAGGGATTCAAATCCTCGGCGTACTGATAATCCGTGAGGTTTAGCTTGGTCACATTAAAGGATGGATCGTAGACGACGTAGTGGAACCAATCCTACAAGAGATTTCAGCAAATGAGATAAATAAGAAGAGGACAGACTCACAGAAGCAAAGGAAATCGGTGTACCACCGGTATACAATGTTTCTACATACGCTGTGTCTTCGCCCCCTGGCTGTTGTCTCGGAAACATCAAGTTCCCATGAAGGCCATACATCGGGCTGAAAACTTGACGAAGAGCTTCTACTTGAGTGGCAGTCAGACAATCTGACGAGTTACTTCCAGGGGCACAAATGAGCTCCTCTGGTTTGTAGTCGCATAGATTGGGATCTTCAATAATGCCGTCTGCAACCCCATCGATGGTGTCACATTGCTTTAGGACATTCTCATGTATCAAACCGGACCACTGCTCCGCTGTTATAAAGGTTGGCGAGTCCGGAGTACCAAGGATTTCGAAAAACCGGCCAAAATAGGACATCAAGCTGTTGAAATTAAAGCCAGGCGAACCCGCGAGGACACCATCAAAGTAATCAGGGAAGTCTTGAACTGACTGGAATCCTTGCCGTCCACCGGTCGAACATCCAAAATAGTACGAAAAGTTGTGTGGAGATCCGTAAAACATTTTTGTAATTTCTTTTCCGACAAGTACATTCGTCTGAATTCTAATCAAAAGTCAGTCGAACGGACCTGCCAACGATAACATTTCTCTTACGAGCGAAAGACAAAATCTTCCAATACCTCCGAGTTATTGTAAAATGGTTGTCCACTAGAGCCGTTGTGACCGTTGTTCGCCCCTACTGTAGCGAATCCCAGACCTGCACCGTAAGCCATATCAGCGTACTGAATGCCTAAACAAATGTTAACAATAATCGAATTGGACGCATAAGAAATATGATGCTTACATCCTGCCAATCCACCATTTCCCGTGCTCAGGAATCTTCCTGTCCAGTTCCTAGGAAGCCAAGCCTCCATTGCGATACCAGATTGATCGGAAGTAGAGACGTTGAGTGCCACCCTACACATATCGGCAAGAGTTACTTGAGAAGATGCAACCCCCACGGCATCGCAGGTAGGATTGACGAAAGACAGGTTTGTTCCTGCGGGAACTACCTCTGAGAAGAACACGGTCGTATTGGCGATGGAAGCTGCCTGCGAAGCAATATTATCGCAGGCGGAGTCAAAGTCAACAGACGCAGCATGTATGGAAAGAATCGTCTGCAGGAATGGTAGCTTGCCCAACATCATGGGCTGTTTCGATGCAGAATGAAAATATGGATGCCTCACTTATATGAGCAGAAAGTATCAATGACATATGTAGAGTCATTTAACGAAACGTCTTCTCCGACTCCGCCGCACCTCCAAGTGGTTACTAACACTTCCCACCGCGGGGGGTAGACCGAGCATATAATTAAATATCGCGCTTTGGAAAGGTCGTCCTTTCCCAGAGATTCATACCCATGTGCGTCGCGGCGCATGAGTCATATAACGTAAGTATAATTTTTGCCAGAGCCTGAAGCTTGAAGTTTGGGTTCGATGAGCCAGACTGGCCGTTTCCGATATTCCGTTCATCGAGAACAAATAATATCTCAGCCAATTCAGTGTCCTGATTTAAACTTTACTCAATCAGTTGAGTATTCACCCTCTTCGCCCTATACTTCACGTCGGATCGTATTCGGACTTAAAAAAATTCTAAAGAGAGAAAAAAAAAAAGAGTATCCTCACATTGTGCACTCACTCTGACTAGATAGCTCTCCTAAAAACCTTCATGGTCGGAGATTTGATAACTTTGAAGTACTTTAAGCAATGCTCTGCGTAACATACGAAAAGTATCTCTAGCAAACTGCGTATAGAAAATAAAAATAACCTCAAAATTGATTGATACACCGTTCGGGAATCGAACCCGAGCCGCTTGCTGTCCTTCAAAAGCTTCAAAAGCCCAGATGGATGGAAGGCAAGCATGATAACCACTTCACCAACGGTGTTCAACGATATTAAAGAGGAAATTAAGGCTAACAGCGAAACTTGAATACGGGACAAATGGACGCGACGAGAGCAATATTGTTTGTGCAAGCTTAATTTTTGAATTCACGATTAATCGTTCTTATCGCATTTCAACTTCAAGCCACCAGCGGCATATCAAATTGAAATCATAGTATTGTATTACACTACGATGACTATTACACACGGTACAGATCCCATCACCAGTCCATTAAAACCTCTAAGTAGGGGTATATTATCAGGAGGTATTTCGATATCCATCGAAGGAATGTTCACATCTAAAAAATCTACGATAGAGCATGAACAACCGCTTCAAACGTCGCAAACGTAGCCATGTTGACGGGAATCGCCCTGTGAAGCACAAAAACATCAACAAAACGTTTCTCCGCGAGAACCCAAGCCTAGATCTAGACTTTCTCTTTTTATATACATACCGGATAAGGGTAGGCGATAGACCCCTGAAGAACACTTGTATTCCCTCGGTTCGGTACGAATGGACGATGGTGGACCATGTCGAACGATAGGGATTTGCCGAAGATGATGGCGTTGCCTTCGTCGAATACATTTGAGACCAAATCGGAGTAACTGCGGAAGAAGAGGAAGTCGAAGTCGCGGAACGAGTAAAAGATGAGGCTGATAGCGATGATCCTTCGGTGCCTTGCATACGCGTCTTCACAACATCGAATGGAAAGGTAAACACCCATCCCGCTACACAAGATAACATCATGACAGGTTATCGATGAAGCCTTCATTTCCGGCAAGGATAAAGTTAGGGCTTACCGATGCCCGCTACTGCCCCTGCGGTCAACAAAGTCACCCACGATGATTGGTTTGGCTGATGATCAAATTCATGCACAACGAGCGACGTCTCAGAGGAACGAGCCGCAGATGACGCGCTAGAGTTTAAGTACCTGCATGTAGCTTCATACTACCAAAGTAAAAAGGACAATTTTAGCTCAACCATATACGCAAGGTGGGACGATAACATACAGCCCAAAAATATGCCCCATATCCAGAATCTCTAAGAATCGTTGAGGTGCCTCCACGGTACAGTCCGCGTACGCCGGAACGTTTGAAGATATCCCAAGCGACTTGCCTTGCACTCGTTGGAGTGACGAGTGACTGTTGCCGGATCTTGATAAGTTCCGTTGGAGTTGTGATAATGCTATAACGTGCTTGACACCGCGAACCTTATTAGAACTATTACCGGGATACTACTCACGAAGATATGGCCCCACATCCAGCTCCTGCTAAAGCAATTTGCGACATTGTAGGTACGGCGTTGCCGTTATCGAGTTGTATTCTGAGAAGAAAGCGATACGAAGCGAATACGAGACCGTTCATCAACGCAACCGCTGCCTATTTTTTGGGTGGAGGGTTCGTCAGTTTGCGATGCAAGTGAGTCCGTAACGAAACATTCGAAACATACCAGCGGAGATGTTATCCCCTTGAACAACCCAACAAACTTCTCCTCTCGAACGATTGTTGCCAATGCATTCGTGGTTGACGAGTACCTTGATGCAAACTGGGGATTCTGGAATCGGACCTTTACTGCACAAGGCTTGAGTATTTTGGCTCTGGGCGAGGCAAGGCCTTTTCACCTGTATCAAATGGAAAACCAACTACGAGACTGGCTGCGCCCTGCAAGACACTTGAACGACCTCTGATGATAATTCTGTGTAGATTTGAAGACTCACCCCCATCGTGCCAGCGATGAAGTCGACAGTCGGATTTAATTCTAATCAGAGTTCAGGGACCGTTCAGGGCAAGGCAACTCGATAGATGGATAGATAGTGAGATAGATACCGACCTTGATTCTCGCTCATGATGGTGGTTAGGAATGAAGCATGAAGGCAATACGACGGGAAAGGGGGTGTCCTCGGTCAAATTCCGAATGTCCCGCTCGGCCGGAACACAGTGCCAAGTCCCGGGATCGCGTTACGCGTTTTCTGTGATGCATTGTGTGGCGCAGGGTATCCACCTCTTACTCTCAAGAAACCGGATTACATTCTCTTCTACTGTACTGTACATAAAACCCTATCGCTAATGAACCACTATGGAGCAAGTTTTTGTCAAAAGAATGCACCGAAATGCGAAACAAATTTCCATCGCACAAGAGCGTTCATGCGGGACACGCAGAAGCACCGAAAGAGATGTCGTCAAAGTACGGTCCTAAGACATCCCATCAGATTAATCCAATCCTCTTTCGTGACCGCGATCGTAGAAAAAAAACATACCAAGGTGGTTCGATACACTAGCGTCCAAGATGTTATTCCCAGAAGCGCAATTGTCGTTATCCTGTCCGGGACAAGCAATGAATCCAGTCGCCTGGCCATTCGAGTCGACACTCGTAATATGGTTTTCGCCAGAGGGGTGAACAAAGCCGAGGAGTTCTGGTGGGACTGTAGGGACAGGATCATGCTGGTTTGTAACGAATGAGAATGAATCGCCAAGCTAGGTACGGTGAATGTTCATCAGAACGAGAGAGAATGAATCAACTATAATACAACACACCGTCGAGTCAACAAAGTCTGCCCAAGCTTGATCGCCAACGCGGGGAAGTCCAAAAACGGTGGTCGTCAACGTAACTGATGGATCCAGATTTTCCTTGAGGAACATGGCATCAAGACTGGCAACAGCAGCGCCTTATACGCAATTCACTTTAAGCGGATTGATTCCCAAGAATTGAAATGCTCGGCGTACCTAGCGAATGACCAGTAATCAAAACATTATTCGCGTTGTTCGCGGCGAGTCCCTGTTGAACACCCGCCAGAACACCATCTGCAGTACGCTCAAAGGTCTGCTGGAACCCATCGTGGACTTGAATTCCCTCTGAAGAAAAGTGAGTCAGTACCTATTCCAATTGATGAACTGTACAAGACAGGTACCCACTTCCTGCGGCAGCCGTGAATCTTGTGGTATTGAGATCAACGAGACCGAATTTGGCGTCGTTCAGAATGGACAGCCTATATTCGGAATTGCGATCATCAGTCGTTCTGCGGGCACAGGACAAAGTGCAGTGCTCACAGGTTGTTCGGGTCTGTCCCTTGATGAGCGACGACACTTCAAGATAAATCCGGTTAGACATAAAATGACTCAAGAGTTAGGATAGACGCACATAGAATTCGTTGATGGATCATGAGCAATAAAGTCTGGAATCGCGTACGCGCGCCCAAGTCAATGTCAACCAACCGTCCAATGATGCGACGGGACACCAACTTACACATAGGAATCGTTCCATCATCTTCAGAATAAGAAAAACCAGTTGATTAACGCCCTCATCCAGAAAAAAAACAAGACTAAACGACGCACTTCCTCCGACTTGGAACACATCAACACCAGATCCAGCAGCTTCACAAGGTGCACCGCAGTTGAAACTCTGTACTGCATCACTGGAACAATAAGCTATCCTCGAAAAGAACGCGGGTCGTAAAAAGTCGGAAGTCACTGTGTCGTTGGATACGTTAGTGGTGGATGCAGAGTTGTCGTCACTTGAACCGAGACCGAAGATTGGGGCGGCCAGGACTTGGCGAGAGGCGAGGATATACGCGGAAAGGAGAGTGGAAAGAAGGGAGCGGACCATTTCGACGTGAGATGGCTTGTATTTCTTATACTAAACAGTGGGGAAAGCGGAGGTGGGGTTTTGCGGGTCGACGAAAGGAAGAGGCGCAGCCTGAGTCGAAGAAGCAAAAGTAGAAGGAAGAAAGCAAAACAACGGGAACCTTCAAGAGAAGGGAAGAAAAGAGGAAAGGAAAGAGCACAGTAAGCGGGTGAATTTGAAAACATTCTCCTTATGTATCCGCAGAGAACATTGCTTGACAACTACTCTATTCTGGCAGCGTGATAATGATTATCGCCAGTCAAATGGCATCGTTGATGCGAACAGCGAACTGACACAGATTTCATGTTGCCTGTATATCAAGCGAGGGAGAGATGCGCGTGTCTGTTCAGTGTTAAGGGAGGCAGTACAGTACCCGTCGTCGAGGTACATTGCAACCAATCTTCCACGTGATAGAACCATCCTCGTCGGCGTTTAGAATTCTAACAAGACGATGCCCATGTCGATAGGTTAGCCAAGTGGGTATTTGAGTTAGGCTATTGTTTATTTGAATTTCTTTGGTGCAGATATTCTTCGATCACTATCATCTTATGCCGTCTGAGGCTCTCCAGCTTATTCTCCGTGATCAAATCCCAGTCGAAGAGGATATTAGATCACTCTTAAATCGCATTGAGTCGAGGGACTCGCTGGTGCAAGCATGGGCATATCTTGATTCTTGATGCTAAGTTCTCTGGATCGGCCCCGGATCATAAACATAGGCGAGGACGATAGCGATTAGAGTAAAGGATATAATGCATACAAAGGGTCATACTCAGCATTCGACGTGATGAACATTGCTAGATCGATACTTTATAGGTGACATGCCTACGGAGCACAACTCGCCCAATATCGAGGAAGCTTTGTTCAACAAGTCGATGCTAATCCGAAGATGACGCTACGAAACTCCGGAGCATTCATATTCGGTCTAATTTGAACATTACCTCTCAATCACTTATGCCACAAATTCCGCCCATACCTCAGTTAACCAAAATCTAGCACTCGCTTCCCAATTTTTGCCATTGATAGTGCAACAAGAGTTCAGTCGGTGCACAGGATTGCGAAAGTCCAACCAGGTATGGATACTACGCGAATGCTGAAGATTCCAACGGTTGGCGCTTCGAATTTGCAAGTCGCCATTTTACAGCAGAAAGGTGACGACTAAAATCGAGAGAATCGAGCCTGGGGAAAGAAGTGCTCAGCTGAGGGGCTTTCAATGAATTTCTCGGCGATTGAGTACGAAATATCCAACCGTCTAAGCTTGGTACTTCTGGAGATTAATCAATCGCTGTATGTGATAAACGGGGTGCGGAAGGGTGGAGCAAAAAAGTGATATCGAGCTGGAGAACGATGAAGAAAAAGATTGGGTGCCTAAACGGTCGGTGCTCCGACTCAACGTAAAATCGATCACCATGCATCTCCCTCTGTATGGTATACTACCCTCTCAAGCGACCACTGGCGTATCAGACTGATATGTCATAATATTAGTTACACTGGCTGAAACTGAAATTTGTGGCAAGCTTGTGCAATGGGAGCAATCACAATTTTCTCCTGTTCAAATCCTCCCATATGTTTCATATTCATTTGAAAATACAAAACCCTTCTCAGTCACTTGCACTACAGCTCCTGCTCATACCCAGTTAAAAATTAATCACTAAAATCTAATACTTGCTTCCCAAGTTTTGCAGTATGATCTCGGAGGGTTTGCCCTGCAGGAATGTCATACCCTCATTGCAGGGGGAGCATAGCAGCTCGGAATCCGGCTGTATGCAAGTAGATAACAGAATAATTGACTGTGAAGAATGATTACCTTCTCTAAGAGCTCAATGAAAGCAGAACCTGTTACAGACTGAACATTTTTATCATCATTATTAAGCAGTTCAATGAATTGAGGAAGGGGTTGGGAAAGAGAATCTTAAAATTGGATTATATGCAAGTGAGCAATGTGACAATTTGAGCACAAAGATAAGCACCTTGCTTGAATAGGACTACAAATGCAGACACAGCTGTTGATTGAACAATTGAATCTTTATACTCAAGATGTTTCAACAAATGTCATTAGATATCGCTCGACAGTGCACTGTACAGCAAGTGAAGGAGATGGCATCTCAAAATTTCTCTGTAGAGGTGTCAGCACCTCTATCAAAAATACATAGATACCTTGCTTTGATAACTCAGCAAATGTGGAAGTTGCTTGGGAACAGAACTATCTTGATCTCTGAAAAGTTTATCAGGAAAAGTACCTTTTTCCCAGAGAGGCAGTCTTATTCCTCTGACAGAAATGATTCTTTTGATGAAAGGAACAATTGGCACAATTTCCTTTTTAGGAAGGCAAATTGCCTTATATAGAAAGTATGGTGAGACCATATTGGCCTCATAAAGGCTGCAAAAAAATGGGAAATTTAAATCATTGTTCAAGTCAGTTCCTGACTTATTCTGGCCCTTCGCTTCGACAATTATATTACACCTGGTAGCCCTGACCCCAGATGGTGCCTGTTCAAAAGTAGCAGTGACAAAGCCAATTATACCATAGTTAGTTGGAGATGTCACTAGTGCTAGACACTTCAGCTTAAACCAAGCCGCCAACTTCAAGGATGCATTGCGGAAGCCAATTTAAATGTGAAGGGTTCGCTTTGCCTACTTATGAGACCAGGTTGTGCATCAGTAATGTATGATTTACAACAAAAATACAATTCGAGATCATTCAAGGAGCGTTCGAAGCAACTACTTCAACATATGACCTATAAGGTAGCCAGTGAAAATTCGGTGATGGGTTACCGGAATGAACCTCAAATCCTGCTGTACTTCCCATAATCTGGTAGAAGTCTGGCAGTCGCAGGGATTCCAGTGTATATGTCTGTCAGTTCTAAGCTACGAATGACAAACGACGTACATCTCATCCGGGTCTACGGAGGGTTGTTTCGGAATTGGATCCCTTCATTGACGTGTAGACCGACGCCCCTCGGAAGTGGAAGGAGGTTCTTCAGTGGAACTATAGGACACAGGTAAGTAGCAGAAAGTTCGAGTTCAAACACAGGGGGACACACGAAGACGCTTTACGAGCACTGGTCGTCCGACGAGAGGGCTGTTGATGATGTTCGTCGCTTTGACTTCGTTCATTGGAAACAGGTGGTTGATCGAACGTATTCAGGTCCGGACCGTCCTCGGCTTTAATATTGAGACTGTCGTCATTGTAGACCGTCCAGGAGGCCTGTACAGCTGCAGCCCAGAGTGAATCTTGACCAGAGCCTACGATATGTGAATACTCCGAAATATTGCGTTTACAAATGTCTCGAAATAAAGTGAAAGCCCAAGGTGACCAGCGACTATCTGTCTTATCGACTTTGAAGGTCACTTCGCCTTTACCTCGCTCTCCTACAAGACGGTCATATTATTTTCAGATAACAGCAACAGTTCATTACCTGGTACGAAATCATTCCCCCACTTTCCCCCAATACCGAAATGTCTATGTTCGGGAGGTAATGGTTTGGTAAAAAATTTGATACAGGGTGCCTCTGCAACGGGGTCACCAATCTGCATACAAACAAAACCAAGTCATCAGCCGAAGACATACGAGTATTATCACAATGAAGCCAACTTCAATAGACTTCACATCATTGAAAAAAGTGACGGATTCTCTGTAATCGTCCGGTCCTCTGATCGTGAAACCGACAGGAGCACCGGATTTGAAGACCAAGTGATAGCCTCGTCCGAGGTATTTCAACCCAAGATACATCTCCGAGAGAGGCAAAGTTTCGAAATCCGATTTCGCTGTTGTTCTCGAAGACCGTGAGGATGATGTAAACAATGTATGAGATGCAGTGATTAAGTCCGCATAAATCACAGGAGGGGGAGAACGCTCCACAACTTTCATCTACTCAGATAAGAGAGACCCTTCTATGTAAAACAGTACTATAACGGACCTTAAGAGGTGGCGTTCTCGTTATCATGCCATTCTTGATGTTCAATTTCTTGAGTTCTATCCTAGTGAGTCCAGCCTTGACAAAGCCATGCTTTTCAGTCAATGTCTCCGGCCCTGAGAACTGGCCCATGCCGCGGGAAGAATGACTTGGAGATGAGACCTCTGACTTTGAAACAAGTTCCTTCGTTTCCTTTAGCAAAGTAAAGTTTTTTCCGTCTGGAGCAGCTGACGCAGAACCCACATCCTCGTTGCTTTCTTCGTCCTCGTCACTACTGATGATAATGGGTTGATCTTCTTCGGCATTTCTCTGAGCTTTCATTTTGGCAGGAACTCGATTCCACGGCCTGTGGGATGATGAGCCCAGATTACCACCGGCAGAGCGTGAATTTGTGTCTGCATGAGATTCGTTCGCAAGCAGTAACCCTTTGATCCGTTGAGCTGAAAATAACCAAAAGAGACAATCGTCGTACGCACCGTCGTGACTAGTCTTCTGACGCTTTACCGGACGGTGACTTGTAACAGTATGGCTCTTCTGCTTATTCATGTATAATCGACGTTTAGGTTTGGGTCCGCTCAAGATATCCTTGGCTCTTCCACCACCGAACGGATTTGGCAGACCATTCTAGATTCTTGATCTTCAGACAAGCATACTTCTTGGAGATAGGAATGTTCATACATTATTGGGTTTCCCCGGGACTGGGATTGGCGAAGGAGCGCGGCGCCAACTATTAATCACGATAAATATCTTGCAAATGTTGCCAACTGAAGTTCAAAATACGCACTCTTCCCGAGACCGTTTCGGAAATATTGATGCGTCTCGGAGATTTTTTGGAGGATTACTCGATGAAGGATTGCCGGAAGATGGATTGGAAAGGGTTCTGATGTCGCGTCTGTCCTCGAGAGGTGGGGCACCAGCCATTGGATCAAGTTGTGATAATCGAAGAAGTCAGCAAGATGAGTGTGGCAGACAAGACCGGCCGGCGCCTAATGACATTATGAGTTCCCCATACCGTACAAACTGTTCGAATAAATTCACCGGTCCTACGCATATACATCTCCACCAAGTTCGGTGCCGGCTCTTCTTCTCTGACAACCAACTCAATGCGGCATTCCCTCCAGACACTTCAGCAGAACTTTTAAGTTAAAGTACTCCTTCGTACATCCCAACCATAAGTTGTCCATACCCTGAATCAAATCCCCCAGGTCTCGCAGCACCTTTGTGAACCAATCCGCCGACGCAAATTTCTCGCTTGCTACTTCCAGATTTTAGGGTGTCTTCTCGGAACTCGACAACTTGTTCTAGGTAAAAAGTGACGGCGGTAAACCTGAATTAAGAACTCACTTCTCTGGTTGCACAAGAGCTTAAGAAGTGGCCCATGACTGGCGAGAGTCAAGATAAGTATGCACAACTGCAATCACATTTGTCTATCTTTTCACAGGTAGAGGAACTTATCACTGGAAACCGTGCGCTATACATAATAATACAAGCAACGATATAGATGAAGTGCAGATTGAGGGGTCAGAAAAGCCCGCTTCTCCAGCGGCGGGTGAGCCTGCATGTATGGAAAATGCTAGGCACCGTTGATGTAAGTCTGGATGTTCTACAGAGGGGACCGTAGTAGCGGTGACGACCGAAGCAGGCATTGCGCAGCCTGATACTGTGTAAACTAATATAGTCATATAATACTTAGATTGACCCATGTTGGTGCCGTTCAACTACGAAACTATTATTTTGGCTTCTGATCGAGTGATGTACATTATAATGAATATCTGGTACCGTGCTGGATTTTTCTAGTGGCAAGCATGCTGCGACGTTCAGCAACTGTGTTCTAGGAAAGAGGCAAGTCGTTTAGTGGATTTCCGGCGACTGCCACGCCATCGGAAGCTCACTGAACGGTTTAAATTTTCAGATTTCCGATTCGCAGGCTTTCCAGTGGAATTCCAGTGGTGCGCTGGTTGGTGGTGTATAAATGCACCAAAGCGAAAGACATGAAATGGTGAAGCCGAGAAGGAGATAATCCAAGCTGGGCTTGCTGCGCGAGAGCTGATTTCCGCGATCTCAGCTTGCGGCGGACCCCCATCCGTTACCTATTCGTGGACCTCATACAGATCTGGTAAACGAACGGATAATATAGCAAGAACCCGGCATATCGATCGTTTATTGACACCTTGTATGAAGACTGTGGCAGTTCAAGTCCGCTCATGCCGCATCGTGGATCAAACTTCACAGTTTGCATCATCCGTTTCAACACGTTTTTCCAAAATCAATACCGCAAAACCTAACAAACATGCATATCAATCCTATATGTGAACCAAAGCCCGAGAGGTATCGATACCAACACCCATTAACAATCCAAAATCCCACTCTCTCCCTCCCCCTCCCTCTCTTCTTCCCTACTCCCACTCTCTTCCCCATCCCTCCCCGCTTCCTCCCCCTCTCTCGGCTTCAAACTCCAAATCTCCATAACCGTCTTCCCCTGCCTCCGACACATAATCGCCAACACCTCCCCACACCTCCTCCCCCCATACGACCCAAATCCGGCACCACCCGTCCCATACCCAACCTTCCAAACACAATCACTAGGCTCACTCAAATCCCTCACATAATTCCCCGTCTGCGTCTCGTACAGCCTCACCCGACCATCATTACCCCCGGTCACGAGGAACCGATCGTCGAATTGGAGCGCGGTCACGGAGGAATCGTGCGCTGCTATTCGGTGGAGGACTTTGCAGTTTGTGAAATCGTTTGGGATTGCATGTCGACGCCGTCGGCGGTTCAGCGTTGCGGAAGATGATAAAGTGGTTCGAGATGAAGAGGCGTCAGGGTGTGGTAGCGAGAACATGATCACACGACCATCCGAACCGCCAGTGGCGAGCATGGTCGGGGAGAGTTGAAGCTGACACACGAGCGCAGTGTGTCCTTGTAGAGTAGCTTTACATTGCCTATCCGTAAAAAAAGTTGTATTAGATTCTAATCTGCAAAGCAAATGAAGGAAAATAAAAACATCGTTCACTCACCCTGTCTCAGCATCCCACACTCTCACAGTCGTATCCAGCCCCCCAGAAGCTATCCGATATCCGTCGAACGCAACCGAGTAGATCTGGTGCAAATGACCTCGGAGGACATGTAGGCATTCACCTGTATCTACATCCCAGAGCTTTTATTTTTTGACGATAAGCACACAGCAAGAGTGTCATAAATAAACAAGCCGCAACTCACCCGGCATGTATGATCGTAACTCCCGCTCACCACCCGATTTCCACAGACGTCCAAACATCTCACGCTACCCGTATGTCCAGCTAGCGTTCGCAACAGCCTCCCGCGCTGGACATCCCATACTCTCAGCGTGTTGTCCCTGCTCCCTGTAACAGCTATTGGTCGGTTGTGCAGCACCTTGATGCATCGAATGGTCGAGGTGTGGCCGCGGAGAACGTAGATGCAGTACCTGGGAATAAGATTATCGCTAAGTAGACAGGAAGCGATAGAGAATCGAGACGTACCCAGATCGGATATCCCAAACACGAAGAACTTTATCGCATCCGCCGCTGACAACGATAGCTCCAGGTTGCCCCCATCCTTCCGAAGATCCAGACATACTACTGGGCTTGCCGGGACAACGGTGTGCAGATGATCGCCTAGGACTACTACTCTTCTCGTCGTTCGACTCTGCATCTTCATCGAGTATATCACTCTGATGTTCTTCCTCCTCATCGTTGTCCACGTCACCGTCTGAAAACTTTCCATCGTTCTCGGAATCACTGTCGTCGTCGTTCTCCGGGTGCAAACCCAACGCGATCCTCAACGACGGAGGCACAAACTGGTAGAGGTCCTTGTTGTTGTTGAGATTAGTACTAGCTGTATGATTCGATGCGACGTAAGCCGCTGGGTATCCAGGCGAAGTGGGGCTGGTATTGGTGGAGCTGAGCGTCTCGATATCTCCCTCGCTGTATCTAGCTCTCGCTTCCGGTCGCTTCCAGGGTGATTCAAGATGGCCTCGCTTCCCTACAGAGTCCTTCCTCTTCCTCCTGCCCCTCCTCGCACTTTTCGAATCCAATTCCACCTCCCCACCCATATATCCACCTTTATGCACTAGACACACCGCCCAAACACCTAAATCATGCCCTACGAGTGTCCTAGCGAGGACTCCAGTCCGGGCACTGAAAACATGTATACGACAATTGGCTAGACCGACGACGACCCAGTCTTCGTCTAGAGCAAGGGATGTAATGACACCGCTGTCTGAAGTTGTAATGGTTGTCGCAGATACTTTGTGTGCTCTAAGGAGATGGCCGCCGTTATGCCAATTCTTCACTGCGAATATATATAAGATAATAGCTTGTATCAAAAGTTGAAAGAAAACGCACTGATAGAGTAGGAATACTTGAAATGTTCTCGGTAGGAGAACCCCGCTGAGGGGAGGTCTATGGATAGATTGGATAGACTTGTTAACGCCTGGTCTACCTCTTGCAGGACCGGCGATTTTTGTTCCCCGTTGCCTTTACGTTTGCCCTTTCTTCGAGTGAAAAATTCATCCCTCCCATCATCATCAAACCCATAAGCACGACACATCCTCTTCCATAACGCCTCATCAGACACAAGTCTCCTCCACCATCTACTAACCTGGGCAGCGCGCGCGAGCGTTTTTGGCTCATCGACAAACCCAAGAATATGCAGAGCGAGTTCGGGAGGCAGCGCACGAAGGAAATCTCGTTTCAGGAGTGGAGCTATAGTCGTGGAGATGAACAACAGTTCAGTCGGTGTACAAGCATGCAAAAGTGCGGCTAGGTATTGTCTTCGTAACACTGGATTTTGCGGAAGAGCTAAAGGGGAAAGGATGGGAAGTGATGACGCTGATGGTGCTGATGAAGGTGAAATGGACGGCTGGTCTCTGTGGTGGATGATAGACATGATATTAGTTGGACCTGGAGAGGGAGCTGGGGTTGGGGGAGAGTCTATGGGCATGTAGAGCGTCTGAGACTGTGAGGCTGCTGGTTGAGTAGACTCGGCTTGCATTGGTAAATCTGGTTGAAAATCTGTGTACAACTTGGATGGGGCAGCGGGAGGATATCTACCTCCTCCTCCGTCGTCGAAGGAGGCCATAATTGGATTCAGCGGGCTGTCGCGGTTGACGGACTGAGAGATAAAGTAGAGATGGATGGTTATGGTAACAAGTCAAGCTCAGACAGATATGCAAAACGGCGGTTATAGAAGAAGACTATATAAATTCCTGATTCCCAACAATCACATTGTCACCATGTTCGGATACCGTATGCCATCGATGAATGTTCTTCCCCTTAATTGCCTTTGAATTAATCGGCTTCCCATTCATTCAGCCAAATCTACATTCCGAACCTCGTGTAAGGGGTCTTGCAATCAGTCTTCCAAGTCTTCGACGGTGAAAAAAAAAGATTTCGAGTTAGAAGCAGCATCGAGACACGACGAAGTCGCATTGCAGGGCAGGGCTAACTAATTCTACTCTGAACTCCAAAAAAATTTTGGGCCTCGGCCAGAGGGGTTGACGCGAAGAGGTACCAACTCACCCGCCTCTTCTCAATAAGGACTACTCCCGAACCAGGCTGTATCTTCATTGCCCAGTCCCAAGGTTATGCGAAATTTTCATCTCCTCGGCGACGTTGAGGAACTGCCTTGTCGCCGCCGCCTGCGCCACTTCCTATTTGATTCTTAGTAAATGTTTAATGACCGTTGGGCACTGTGTGCATTTCCCCCTTTAAATTTCTTGTTTGGCCGTAAAAATTTCATTTCTCGGTAAGTTTGAACCACCGTGTAATACCGGAATCTGTAAAGTACTTCAGGAGCTAAAGACGTCCGTATCTCCTGACATGAAGAAAAAAAGAAAGAAGCTAAGCCTGTTCGATGAGCGAATCGTGGAAACGTAAGGTGATACAACATAGTTGTTGAAGAAAACAACATGCAATGCGAAGCATGTGAAAGTCTCCACTCTCAATCAATACTCAGCGTGACTCCCCTCTCGCTCTCCTCAACCAACCGACCCCTGACCTCCCTACCTCAATACATTCTTCAACTCTGGATGCTGCGAAAACTTGAGCTCCAACAGATCGAGGATCTCAAGCGGTCTTCATCGTTTCGAACGTTTGGGGCGACATGAGGGTAGTGTTATCGACGAGTATTCGGATTTGCATCCCCGACTCTCGAAGAGAGGAGGGTCTTGTAAGCTGCGATCGGACTGAAAATTCAAAAAATTACGCTTAAAGGAAGTTTCATTCCCACTCCACATTCTCGTGTTTAGTATTCAGGTACTTTATATTATTCATTCGGATCTTAGTTTGCTTCTTGTCTTTTGCTTCCACGTCGAGCAGCGAGCAGCGTTAGACCTTTACCAACGGTTCATATCCGAAGGTGTAACTTTATACGTATACGTGATATTATATCAAACAAACAAAATATTTTGATCAAATAAAATGGATTCGCTTGGTGAAATTTTCGATACTTTGTGTGGATCTCCTCCTCCGTGACTTTCACTGCATTTCGTAGGTTCTCTTGAACAGAAATTGTTTGAGCTTCCAATATCAAGTCTTCAAAGACAAAATAGTCGGATGAATAAATCAGAAGCTGTTAAAGCTCTGCATCATCGTGTGGTTGAATTTAGTGAACGTTTGTTTGCTAAATCTGTTCATGTGGAATGTATAGTACCTAGTGATTATCGATCTGCGTCTTTGGAGTTTGGAAATGAATTTGGTTCAGCAGTTACAACATTGGTAGTATCATCATATCAGTATGCAGATCCAATGCAACATACATCTCATATTTTCAATGCCCACTCATTTATATCTTGTATAGAAGATGTTTTTAAAAATGCTTCTGAGAATGATCTGGCAAAGGTTCGTCATGGACCGGGAATTTTGTATAAAGAAAAAAGAATCTTGCCATACTTGGCTCCTTCTCATAATGGTTCTTCTAATAATAATCTCTCCCAAGAATTACTCACAGAGGTGGTATCAATTCGGACTATCCTCTCATTGGCAACTTATCTCGACCCAAACTCCGGAATTAGTGGAAGACTACTGCGGCAGATACTTAGAATGGAAAGCGGTTGGCCAAACTTTTCTCAAGATGATCCTCACTCTAATCCATCCATAGAAACAAGACATAAAAATCTATGAATCTTGTTCCGAATCCATAATGCCCTTCATCATAGGATTTTCTAGCACCACGACTTGCTGCTTCATGACACCTACCTCAATTCGCCTTCCCTATTATAAACAAATTATCCAGTGACAATACATCTCTTGCGATAGTGTGGATCTACTTCCTTCCATGAGTATTAATCCCCTAGATACAGAGATATCCACCATCAACAATAAAAATTATCATTCGCTAGATTCATGTCCAGCAGCTTGGAGATCCCTTGATGACGACTCTACTGCCAAATTAACCTTTCCCGATCGATATGATTGCCTCACGAACGATGATAACATGTACAGATGGACACTCGATGGCTTGTGTAGCTACGAACATTGTATCAACTATAGTAAACGAGCGAACCTCTAATTTTATGGATCTCCCGCGAGAGTCGGGGATTGCCGTCGAAGGACAGCGCTAAGGA
>KN834907.1:38296-52362 GCA_000827265.1 Collybiopsis luxurians FD-317 M1
TGTATCGCAGGGGAATCAGGAAACCAGGCATAACATGATCCAGGAAGAACACATAAACTCACTCCACCCCTCTCCAGCCGCAATCAATACCCACCCCTAAGTCCCCTCCTCCCTCTCCTCAACCAACCGATCCCTCACCCTCCTCAAAATCTTCCCTAACTCATTCGTCCCCCTCCCTGGCCCACCCCCATCTCCCCAAAACGTATCCCTATCATCCCTATAAACAATCTCCCTCCCCTTCCCACCACCATCCCCTCCCTCCCCCATCCCATCCAATACCACCAATGCATTCTTCAACTCCGGATGCTGCGAAAACTTGAGCTCCAGCACCTTCTCCATCTCTTGCAGAAATACAGTCCCCCAATCGCTCCTCACGTACGCAGTGTTCGCCGCACTCAGTGGGTACACGTCGGCCAAGTTGACGCACAGTCGAATGTTGGATGCGATCGTCGGGTGGGCAGGGAGATACTTGAGGGCTTCGTGGAGATGCGTTGCGGTTGGGTACGTTTGGTTTTGGTGCAGGACTCGATGGGGGGAGTGGGGGAAGAAACCTTGGTAGTTTGGCGAGGATTGGGTAAAGATGAATGGCGGCAGGGGTGTCCGCTGTCGTGGGGGAGGAAGGTCAGGTGGGAATACGGGCTGGGATGGCTGAGAGCCTGGTCGGGGAGGGGCAGTCATAACTGGGAATGGAGCGTTGATTTGGGACGGGCCTGCTGTATCATCACCTCCGCCCGCAGCGGCGCCTGGCCCTTGCATAACCGGAAACGGAGGAATTCCCCTCGTTCGTTCAACCAACTGTGGCGGAGGTGCCACTATGTCAGGCTGCGCCTCCGCTTCCACCGCTGTAGGACCCATCATCGCCCCCATTCCTGCTCCTGGAAGCGTAGCAGTAACATATCTATCCTCGGAAGGAGGCACGTGTATAAACGCTCCTTGCGTAGGCTGACTCCCAGGAGGAAGCCTTTCAACTGGGACCGGAAACGGTACAAGCCTCACATCGCCTGCTCGAATACGTTCCTTGGCTGTCTCCTGCGTTGTTGGCTGTGGAAACTCTTGCTTTCGACCCCGAGTGCCCGTCAGTGTCCTGAAAAGACCTCCCCCACCCCTCGAATTCCTCCGTCCAAACAAACCCGTTCTCGTTCGCGGGATGTTCGACGAGTTCGGATCTTGTCCAGGCTGCTGCGCCTGATCCCTCTGATATGCGTACAGAGCTGTAAACAAATCTGTACCTCTTGGAATATCAAGTACGGCTTTATATGCCTCGGAATCGAAAAGATCCCTAGGAGGGTGGGGCAGGGGATTCCTTGACGGAGAGTTTAGAGGAAGATCGAACGCTGATGGACGAGGCGGATTGACGGGTTGAGGTAAGATGGTCTCTGGGTGTTGCTGAAGAGGCACCGTGTGTCTTCGTCGGTGCTGAGCTAATGCTTCAGGGACAACCGGGGCGGCGACTACTTGCGGTGGAGGCTCCTGTTCATCTTCGTCATCTTCTGCACCTAGAGGAGGATTTGGGGCATGGTATGGTGTTTGCGCATGCCTTCTAGGCGGAGAAACAATATGAGGGATTTGGGGTTCGACGGGAAAGTTGGCAAGAGGTTCACCGCCACCGTTTGTCATCGGTGTAAAAAGAGGGGGAGGGGGAGCTGGCATTGAGCGAGGAGCAGGAGCAGGATTTGCATGTCTGCTAATTGAGGGAGCTTGGGCAATTTGAAGTTGTTCTAACATCCAAACCATTGAACTTGCGCTCGAATGAATACAAATGAAGGAAGAACATACGTCTAGGTGCGTCATTAGCGCTAGCTCTCCTCCTCTTCGTTCTTCTTTTCTGAGTTGACGGCTGTGCAAAGAATGGGTATGGAACAACCATATGCTGGTTGGAAGGCTGAGGATATCCAGGGTATACTGGGTATGACCCAGGACCGTAGGCTGCGCCTGGAGGAGGAAATGCGCCGGGGTGCGGATACGCGTATCCCGGGTTTTTCGACCGTGAGTTCGATTGGCCCATTTAGGCGTCAGCAGGTCAGAAGGGTATTTCGGTGCTTGAAGGAGATTATGGGAATTCTACCATTGTCGATGACATTACGCTTGCAATCAGAACGAATACAGCCCGTGTCAGCCAATCGTCAGCTCACCTTGGATTGGTTATCTTCCCGAACTCCGAATCTTATCGCTGGCTTTGAACAGTCAAATTCTTTGACTATTCGAACGAAAGTTAGGTTGAGGTTTGCTTTGTGGGATGAATTTATGAGGAGAACCAACAGCTAAGAAGAAAAAGTGTTGTTTGGTCACAAATTAGCCCAGCAAGGTTAAAGCCAAATTTCAAGATCGTCAAGGTTCCGATTATCAGAGGCCGAGCTCCTAGAAGTGACCGTCCGTGATGGTCGAAATTTCGACAGATAATATTCCTGAAACAAGCCTAGTATTAACTATACAGGTGTTTGAACACGAGTTTGAAACGTGTTGCTCACCAAACAAATGGCCTTCTTTTGAAAGAAATTTTTTTCCCGATGATCCCAATTATGTACAATTACTTTAAAGCAGCACCAAGTGTTCAAAGTCGACCTATGTAAAAGCCAGATAGAGATCAGCCAATGACTCCAACAATTTCAAGGCCCGTGCACGAAATTTTTACCTTTGGCTTCCAATCTTTCTCAGGGAAGAAAGGCCTAAGGGGAACAAGGAATATTTTGTAGATGGGATAGATCGGGGTATAGAGCTGGACGTAATCGTTCCAAGCCCGAACGATACGCGACGGACGAAAGGGTGAAACAAGCGCCGAAAACCAAAAAAGCGCCCATAGCCAACTTGCACGTGCCCGTTTCTCATTTACGCGATCGAGGAATTGTTCCCGCGAGTCAAAGCAGCTTTTACCAACTACGCTATGGTACAGACCTTTACGTATTTTAATTTAGAACTAGACCTCTTTTCTCTCCCGATCGACGTCCAGAATATGCGTTGTAGATCCTGCATTATTGGATATCAGTTCACCCTTGACTGGGGTGCGACTGAATGTTGGAAGGCCCGCCAGTTTATGAAGCCCAGAACTACTTGCAGTCATCTCCAAAATCTGCTCCAATGTAAACGTCGCTGTTATTCGATTTTCTCGTAAAGCCCGAACTCCAAAAGTCATCGCAATCAATGCAATACCGAAAACCGTCCCATATACTATTCCAAGTCTCCCGGCGTCATACGAATACTCCACAGAACCCGGAACCACAACAGCATCAACGCGAGTGGTAGCAATATTCTCGTTCACAAATGCGAGTGTGACGTTACCGAGAAGCTCTTGCAAGCCAGCGACAAGATCGCCGTTAAGATTGCGTGATAATGAAAAGAAGGATTCGCTGATTGACAAATTTGTAGTCGTCAAATTGAACAAAGGCGTGTTGAACATCTGTGTCCGACCTGTCTCCAGTGTGTCGAGATCGAAAGAGGCGTTACCGTTGAGAAATTCGGCATATGTGTAAGCGATGCTAAGACCTGCCAGTGTACTGTTCGTTACATTGGTCCCAGCAAGCGGTCCGTTCCCTGCAGGTCCAATGGGAAGAGATCCACTCCATTCGACTACGCGCGTGCGGGAAGACTGAGTATTATTTGAGAACCAAGTAACTGCTTCGTACGTCGCGTTCTGGAATTCGCAACGAGCGCCTCGAGCAGATAATTCTGAAGTATCTGGGAAGGTTTCATTCACAAAACCTTCCGTCACCAGTGAGGTATTGAATCCCTCGACGTAGTGCACTTCCAGAATGGAGGAGTTGAATGAAATACCACCGAGCTTGCTTCCCTGAACCACACTGTAGGAAGTATTGTAGAAAAAATACTCCGGTGGGTCGCCGTTATGGGAGAGGAAAGGGAAATACAGAAGACTAGAATTACTATTGGCCACACCGTCAGGCCAAATGTCTTGCTGCGACAGTGTCGTGCAATTGAGAGCTGGAGCAACATAGGTAAAGGTGTAATTGCAATACAGCCCACATTCAACGGGCGGCTTCCATGTCGGGGCGATATCTGTTGAAGCCGAGCGGGTAATCAGTTGCTGCCATCGCTGAGATGCACCGCTAAACACAAGTAGGAGATTACTCTCGTCATTGCCTACAGGAAATAGACCACCTGTCGATATTGATGGATCAACCAGATTAAGATCCACGGTAGGAACGTCAACAGATTTCACACGGGGAGGACTCGAAATTATTGTCAATGAACCCGGCACAAAAATCGAAGTAAGTGCAATTCCCTGGGTAGCGACTACCAAAAGAACAAACCCCAGTATCGAGAAACGGAGTGTAGACCCGGAAAGAACCCAAAAGGCGTTGAGGAGACTAGGTGGGGAAGCCATGAGGCTAGCGGTGGCCATTGAATGCGATTCAGAACGGATTTGGTACAGAGCCTGCGATGACAATGTCGTACATCAGCGCGCGGCGCGTTCTAAAAGTCTGTAGGGCTCGTACCACTTGCGAAATGCAACACTTTACACTTGAGAACAATAAAAACGAAACAACAGTTGGAAATATGTTTCGCACTACTGATATCTATGATAGTATATATGATTGTCAGGAGCTATCGCGCGCGCGTAGAGGATCAAAGTTACCCAAAATTGACGCGTTTGATCACCTGTTAATGACCCATTTAGTCGAGAAAAGATGACGTGATTTATTGCAGCAACCAATCCTGCCGCAAGGAAGCAACCGAGAATAATAGTATAACCTTCGCGGGCCCTATTATGAGAAGGGGAGTATCGGGATGGAGCGAAGGCGGAGGGAGGGTAAGAATGGCCGTATTCCAAGTCGGGCAGATCTTCAGGGTGTTCTTCAGCCTCTTGCAAGGGATAATAAGATGTTTTCGATATACTGTCAGTGCGTACATGCGGAGCAGAGGAAGAATAAAAATTGGATTCCGAAACGCCAGGTCTCGGCGCCATCGTGTTAGAGATGAACTATGCAAGACTGCACAAAGTAGAGCGATAACGTGCCCTCTGACAGGATCGTGAAAGAGCGATGGTCGTACCTTGCTTGACTTTTATAACCTCATGAAAGCAGTGTAAAAAAAATAACACACATACATATGCGCGTGTGTATAGCGTGTATAGAGGTATCTGTCCGATATTTATCAAAACTGATGGGTGCCACGGCGCCAATTTTTAGTGGAATCCACCCTAATCCACCTATGTACGTTCAACAAGCCCGCAATATTTCCCAATTCATGTCAGTTTCACGGAGCAGAGTAAGAATAGCCCCTCCTATGGATACTCACTCGAGCTCCAGTAACGCGTTCAAGTTGGCAGGAGAATGGCTTGAAACTTTTCAGCCCCTGCTGTACAAGGGTGTTATCCAAACATTCGTGCTACGTTTTGAGTACCAGATCTTCAAAAGCGGAAGAGAAGTACACTGTCCCAGAGGATACTTGGAAAATTTGAATTATTTTCACCTTGAAGCGGAGCAGGAATTCAAACTTGAGACCAACTTGAGACCAACGGTTGCTATTCGACCTGTGCCATATAAAATTCGTCCCTGGTCTAGTTGACTGCTGGGCGCTTGAACATATTTCAGATGCAGGTAACCGTATCTTGCTCTAGAATCACAGGAGTTTTTGCGCGACCTTGTATGTATATAGACTGACTAGAGTCTCTCTCGTTGGCCTAGTGACCGATTGGGCCCTTTATCGCCCGACGAAGGGAGTAAAGCCTGCTTTGGGATAGCAGAACCAGTTCACCTTCTCAATTCGCCATCCTGGAGCATACACGATGGCCAGTCGAGCACTGAAATTCCTTCGGAGAATCTGAAGGTATAACGGTGCTTGAGCTCCAAATTGTAACGCTCACTGGTTTAATCAGATTGCATTGTGCTATCCATCGTCTACAATATCGCGGCTTCTTCTCATTTGAGGACGAATGATTATTGACATTCAAATATCCAGATACAGAAGACTTGAGGCAGGGCTCCGGATACTCCGATTAGGTATCCTATTTGAAGCTTGATTTGAAGCTTGATTTGCTTCGGTCACTTCCCATATCGGAAGAAACAGCAAGTACTGTCGCTTGTGCTGGTTGCTTAACAAAGGATTGAAGAAAAAAGCCAATAATAAATTGAATCTCGTTCTTCCATCAACTCACAACTGATATGAATCGTGGATGGCATACCTGGTTCTTGCCTGGTTCCAGCTCCGCGTGCGATATGCTACTTTGGGCGACAGTACACGATGCCAATCGGAAGCACCATACAGACCTCGTTGAAATTACTGCTCGAGTATTGGCATACAGTTCGATTGACATGATCAAGGAATTCGGACTTGACAGAACATGGGTAATTGTATCTCTGGTTCTGTAGGATGCCGGCAGTTCGTCGAGAATTTACCATCGACTTGTATCAAGTCCGGTCCTTGATTTCGGGGTCGATTCGGAGCTGAAGTGCAGATATATCTCTATGTCTTTGTAAATAGAGAAAAAGGTTTTTTGGCGTACCAGCTTAAGCTTGGTGGACGGCTACCAAATAAGGAATGAGGTCAAAGCTGTAGCAGGCGCTTACGCTGTGTTTTGCACCTTCCCCCGAAACTAACACCTTCTCACCGAACTCACGCGGGGTGATTGTGCTCTCGATTGAGTTTTAATTATCATGGTCAGCAAAAAAGTCAAGGAAGCCAAAAAGGCTGCTAAAGCAGCAGCTCAGCCTGTTCCCTCCGAGTACGTTTACCTGAAAAAAAAATTTAGCATCCGGCAGCCAGCCGACTAATTGTCCATCAATCTAACGGTTTTGTTTCGAATGTAGGGAACCTACAGCCGGCCCAAGTACATCATCTAGTAACTCTACATCTCCAAAATCTAGTGCCACTCCACCTTCACCGACACCAGAACCAGAACCGCCTGAAGAGGGAGACATCGTAAAGCAGGCTGAAAAGGTCAAAGAAAAGGGAAATGTCGCGTTCAAGGCTGGAAAGTATCAAGAAGCTATCGAGCATTATACTAAAGCTATCGGTGAGCTTGAATACCCTGAGCTGGATTATTTTTTTTCTCTCGTTCACTCATTTGTAATACAACAAAGAAATGAATCCGCTCGAGCCTGCATTCCTAACGAATCGTGCCGCGTCATACATGGCTCTAAAGCGATTCCGACCCGCTCTAGACGATTGCCAACAGGCAGCAACAATCCAATCCGCCAATCCTTCTGCCAAAACCCTCTTACGTCTCGCACGATGTCAACTAGCGCTCGGCTCTGCCACTCCCGCATCGTCCACTCTACGGACCGTCTTGTCCCTGGAACCCAAAAATGCTCCAGCAATAGAACTTGAAAGAAAGATATCCTCATTGGAGAACCATCTAAAGACGTTTGAGACGGCTAGGGGAAAGAAGGATTGGGGTCTTGCTAGATTGGCGCTGGACAGATGTCTGCAGGGTATTGAGGGTGAGGCTGAGGAGGTCCCTACGGAATGGAAGATATGGAAAGTCGAATTGGAAATGGCGAAGGGAAATATGGATAACGCGAATTCAGCTGCAAAGTGAGTATATTCACATCGTTATCCGTTAGTTCAAGGCATAATACCTTGGTTTACTCTTAGTGATGCCCTACGGGTCAATTCCAATTCGCCTGAAGTGCTCTGTTTGCGTGGTCTCGTGCTTATGATAAGCGGCAAGTTACCACAAGCCTTGCAGCATGTTCAGTCAGCCCTCCGATTTGACCCGTCGCATGTACCTTCGCAGCAGCTGCGAAAACGAGTCAAGGACATTGAACGATTAAAAGATGAAGGGAATACTGCTTTCAAGGCAGGGAGACTGGAGGAAGCAGTGGAAAAGTACAGTGAAGCGCTTGAGGTGTGTATCAAACGTGTCTGTGTCAAAGGGCGACGGACTGAATTCCTTGTCGTATAGCGTATCGGTGAGCGGGAAGAAGAGGCCAAGGGAGGTCAGATCCGAGCCACACTGTTATCGAATCGTGCGACCACGCTTGTCAAGGTAAATCTAACATTTTTCTCCCTGAACTTTCTCCACTCTAATTCCATTCTCCGTTAGCTGCACGAATACACTCGTGCTTTAGCTGATACTGAAGCCTCTCTCGCGCTCTCTCCCAACTCTTTCAAAGCCCACCGGACGCAAGCTCGGGTGAACCTTGGATTAGAGAACTACGAGCAGTCCGTTCGCGATTTCAATAATGCGATTGAAGAAGCAATGAAGGACGGCAGTACGACCGATCGAGATGTCCGAGAGCTTCGAGCGGAACTCAAAAAGGCCGAGGCGGCGTTGAAGAGGAGCAAGACGAAGGATTATTACAAGATCTTGGGGGTACATAGGGAGTGTACGGATATTGATATTAAGAAGGCGTATAGGAAGGAGAGTTTGAAGCATCATCCGGATAAGGTTAGGGTTTATCCATCTCGCACCCCTCGCTTGGGCATGGAGTTTATTAATCTATTTCGATTACAGGGCGGTGACGAGGAGAAATTCAAACTCGTAGTTGAAGCACACAGTGTGCTTTCTGACCCTCAGAGACGAGCGCGGTACGATGCCGGCGACGACGAAGACGGTCTGAATGATGGCACGAATGGAATGGGTGGCATGGGTGGTATGGGCGGCATGAGCCAAGCTGATATTGCTAATTTGTTTGCCGCGTTCAATGGTGGAGGTGGTGGTGGAGGTGGTGGCTTTAGTGGCTTTGGAGGCCATTCGCATTCATCGAGGGGAGGACAAGGATTCTCGTTTGCATTTTGAGTTGTACGCATGTAACATTCTATAGATATTTAGTTTTTTTTTGCGATCATACCGTGAGCGGTAATCTATCTGTAAGGCTCTCGACGAGGTTGTCAGTGAGATTTTTGTGATGTGGAATTTGATTGGAGCGTATGCAAAAAAAAAAAAAAAAAATTCAACAGAAACCACTGGCAATGACCACCGCAGGACTCGAACCTGCAACCTTTTGGTACGCTCAGCAATCGAAGCCAAACGCGCTACCATTGCGCCAGGTAGCCATTAACCAAACAGGATTTTCAAAGTTTATCATCCTTTTACTTGCACGCCTCAAAAAGAGTTTCACATCGGCATCCATCTTATAATATTCGCTACCTTAGATGCAAATGGATGCAATGACCCGACGTGGGAGAAATTTCGGTTCTGCATACAAAGCATCTCCCTTTGTTGTTTCCTCGAGTAAAGGATTACAGGTGCCATGCCCTTGCTGGGCGTGTCGGGACGAGTGGAAGTTAAACTGAAAGGTTGACGAGCTTACCGCAAGGAACTCGGATATCGCAAAATATAATGGTCAGATTTGACAGTGACTGTGCGGATGCACGTATTGCACTGTCAGATTCAGAGGCTCAGAGGTGACATATAGTATCAGAGGTTGGTGGCAACAGTTGTGGACCAAAGTAACGGATGACTCTGAGCTCTTGAGCATGGGAACAAAACACGGTCACATGATTATGCTGCCACTGCCAGATGTTGCGACAGCCGTGTGGTAAATTCTCAAAAAGCTACGATGTCAAGGACGTGCAAAAGATGGTCAACATTTGTATTTAGTTCGCGAAAGATGCAAGTGTAATATGACGGGAAGAGATATCTGAAAACCCCCATAAAAAGTATCGGTTGATCCTCGTTATTCAAGTCCACTGAAGCAACGGAAGTCAATACATAGCCATCGGAGTACCAACTTGGAAGACAAAACATCTTCCAGGTGTCTTCCATCTGATCTGCCGGCCTAATAGTAGGCCGTCCTCTGTGTTCAACAGCAGCAGTAGCATGTGCAAACTGTCTATAATCTGCTACATCAATGTTCATTATTCTCGAATCCATGAAATCCAGATCAAGTTGAGAGTCAGCATCATTGCCTCTTGAAGCTGAGAATTTCATATAAATCAAGCCAATTCAGAACCTCTGATCTTACACAGACTTTGCTCGGTTACCTTATTTCCACGGCAGTCAGGTGTTAACTTTGTTCCCTCCGCTGTAGTACTTATTTTACAAGGAGATCATCACATTAGTGTCAGATAGCAAAATCTGTATAAATATGCCAAATTTTGTCCAGACCGGATGCCGTAGCTTGCATTACTTTGGCAGCCAGGTGGCTACCTACATCAACCTCCAATGATGATCAATGCTCACAACAGATTGGGCCAAAACTGGGTCCTGTCAAAAGGTGGTAGAATTTATGCATTCATCGTATTGCTGAACTTGAGCTTATGCCGCTTGAAGATGTTACTTCATTCAATTCGACAGTCACATGTCACAGGGTCAGAAAATATCGAAAAAAAATAGCCTGCCACAGGTCACTTTGGCTTTTGTCGAACTGATTTGTTTGAGTTAAAATTTTTTTTATTTCAAGTCAAATAATTGCTAAGGCGACACATCCGAACAGTCTTCGGCAGAAATCAAGATGAAATGTGATAAATCACACACACATGGATATGTTGATGCCGCCACAGCCATAGCTTTGGCTCAAGTGTCGAAATTTTTATTCTGTCACAAGTCATATATATGTGTGTCGAATTTGGAATTTCGTCAATGCAGTCACAAGTCACAACTTGTGTCGAATTGAACGAAATGGGACACTATTCGAGACCTCTTTAGACCGAAAGTCATACCACTACGGAGACACCCCGAAGCAGGATTGAAAGCCTGAAGATGCCGGTAGATCATTAAGGCTAGAGCCAGATACCTATCTATCTATCTATGTGGAGATCACCGACATCCCAATCTCAGCATGATTTGACTCAAAGTTATCATGCAAAAAAAAACCGGCGGAGCTCAGGATAAGATAGGAAAAGTAAGGTAAGTTTTGTGATCAATCATGACAGAGTTATGACCTCGGAACTGGAGTTGATGCCTCAACACTACAATGTAGCCATCTAGAATCCTGGTAACCAACACCCAGCTCAGCAACCCTGAGGTACAATATATAGGGAGTTAGACACTGCTAATCCAAGTCATTCAACAGCGTTTGGAGGTATATAAAACAGCTTTAAAGTAAACTTTTGGCAGACTGACTTTCTCAATACAGGACTCGCGCAAGCAATGAACTCGACATTTGGTCAACAGGCTTCAGCAGTAGAGCAAGCGTGCGTTTTTGAATGTCAGTAAGGCGCAAGCTCTGACAAACTTGTAGACGGATACAGGATTATTTATCAGTATTCCCAATAGGTATGGTGTTCGATCTTGATGTGTAATTCGATCTCAAGCCAACCCATAGTGCTTTTATACTGGGACTATCTCCTTACATTTTGTCTGTCATACTTAATGTCTCTTCGGAATCAACATTGATGTTCTGATCTTTATCCTGGCAGCCGATGAAGTTCAGTATTTGTGGAAACGCCCAGTGGGCGCAGGTAGAGTGCTTTTCTTCCTCAATCGCTACATCTCGTTGCTGGGAAACCTCATTGTGATCATATCACTGTTCTACAACTATGATACTGAATTGGTTGGTCTTTCCCTTTCATTCTAATCACCAACTTTGTCTGATATTTAAATGACAGAGGTGCAGTATAGCCAAACCTGTAAGCTAGTTCAAAATGACTGATCAGTGTGTTAGCTGTCAAGCATTCCATACCTTCCGTGGATTCTTGCTCATTGTGGAGGAAACGGTAGTCGGTGGTGAGATCCCTTTGTCAGTACTCGGAATTACATAAAATGACCTGATTTGCACCCAGTGCTTCTCACCATCCGCATATATGCCCTGTATGATCGCGATAAGCGTACCCTTGCTGGTATGCTTTCCATTGGAAGTGTGCTGTTGATGATTGCACTTGTCAATTTTTTCTTTTCTCCATCTGAACTTGCTTTCATTTGAGCCCATTATAGTTCACAATACTCTTTCATCGTTCAGACAATTCGGACAAGATCTTGCCTGGGGTTGACATAGGGTGTCATATAATAATTTCGTTCACAGTGTGCGCATTAAATCTTTGAGTCTTCGCGTCTTACCTCAAATTCATAGCAATGCAGATCTGTTGGTATGTCTTTCTCGGAATTTCTTGTGATCTCATCCTAACTCATTACCCAGAACAAGCAGCCGCTTGGGAAGCTTTGCTTTTGTACAATGTCATGCTATTTGCGATGACATTGCTTAAAGCCTACAAAACCCATCAAGAGCTCCGGCCCTTTAGAATTCCTTTGGTTTACATTATTCTTCGTGACGGTAGGGATCGATGCTCTGAGTCCCTCTTTCAATGATCCCATTGACAGAACTTCCTTCTATAGGATCATTGTATTTTGGGTGAGTCACCTGAAATGTGAATGTTCTGAAGAAAATTTGCTCATTTGTGTCTCTTTCATAGCGTCGTGGCTATTGCAAATGCAGTTAGTTCTTAATGATCTTCTTCAAAATTATAGTTCTCGCAACTTTTTACAGATCAATATTTCAACATTCTATGTATGCAAAGTATGTATTGCTTCTGAACTTTTACTAACTCATAGTTGCTTTAGTATCCTTGGGTATGTCCAGCATAGCTCCCAGATGAAGCTGCAAAAATTGATTGTTTATGATACTGGTAACACTAGCCATTTACACGGGCAGCACCAGCCGGATTTTCCAGCAGGTATTGCTTTCCTTCATTAATATGATTATGCTTGAATCATGCTTGACACTGCCCACTTTTTGCAGCATGTCTGTAACAATGATGTCACGACTCATGTTCAATCTTCACAAGGCTGCAGATTCAGGATTACATACTCAACATATAACAATTATTGAGGGAACCCTTGGCACTTTTAATGCCTCCCCGCCAGAAAACTTACAGCCGACTGACAGTACAAGTGGAATCCAAGGTAGAATTTCAGATTCTGAACTACACAATGAATCTTAGGATCTCAATGAAGTGGGCAGAGCCCACCTCGAGTAAGCTACATGCAGATGAACATGACTGAGGAACTAGTTGTTCCAAAAACAATTTCTTTTCTATTTTCTTTTCTTTTCATTTTTTTTCTGTCACTTTGGTTTCATGACAGTTGAATCATATATTAACTACAGAAGGTATTTGTGACTGTATACACATGTTCTTTGATCACTGATTTATTACTTACATTGTTTCACTTACTTTTTAATTATTCTATGTATTATTTTACTAAAAATTGAGGTCTAGGGTATTTACTGTAGGAAGTAGTATAAATACTTACTGCTTTAGTAGCATAGTCTGTAGCTTCAATCTCGTCTATTCTCCTGTATTCTCTACATCCTGTATACCTTCTCTGCTGTGTATTCATGGAGTAACATCTGGCTTGACGCTATACTGAGGGCCTTTGCCGCTGTAGTATGTTCAATTGTCCGTCTTGCTCCAGATTCTGATTAGAGCATTGTCAGATGCAGCTCTGCAATATGTAAACCACTTTCTTCCATGATATCAGATATTACACTCCTTAGCCACTGAATAGTCCACCTCCTTTAGTACTACATAGTAGTGGGAATAAAACATGTTAGATCAGGGTCTTCGGACGTGTAGACGCGTCGTATCACATGGTCGTGTCGGTGTCCTGAGGAACGGGATCCTTGGATTCAGGATTAGCCTCCGTGCGGATATCTTTGCACAGTCGTTTCATAAGTATGGTTCCGTGTTTCTATTTTCCCTTCTATCTATTTTTCCTATCTATCCAAATATATATATAACATACGATTATTGTTTCTGCCCTGAGGACTTCTCCTACGTTCTGAGGTTATCGTGTACTAACGTAGAACTATAGAATTAACAAAACACAGTCACATGATAAAATCAGTAGGCTGAGGCCAAATTAGCCATCGTGTAGTTCCCGAAAATATAGTCATATAAGCAAAAAACCAAGCTAGATCGGCTTTCAGGTATAGGTCTTGGTAATGAAGTTTCAACATCTGACAGTCTGAAGGGCTTAATATAGGGTACACCGCAATTTGGATATAAGGTCAAATAGATATCGACAGTGCGACATAATAAAGGACCGAGTTTGTCATCCCCTTGACCTGTAAACAATAGATCGACTTGAAGTGAATATTAAAATCAATTCGTGGCCGATTTGCTACATATGTCCCTTCGAGCTCTAAAACTAATATGCATTTGTTGACAGTGTCACGAAGCGGTTTACAGCGGAGTGGCTTTCAAGAACACGGTAATCAGTTTAGGCAGAG
>KN834908.1:8698-19024 GCA_000827265.1 Collybiopsis luxurians FD-317 M1
GGTTTTAAGGTATGTCAATGCGGGTTCCTTCTGTACATTTGTTTCTGGAAATTTGGAGGCCAGCATCTGCCGCATACCATGCAGAATGTGAGATTGGCCAAGATTCCAAATGAAGTTTCTGACAGATACATTAGAATTCCAGCCCTCTCATAGTCAAATGCAGCCACTTCATACCTCAATTCTTTGTTTTGTAAAACTTGTGTCTCTCTGAATTGCAAGTAGCATTTGAAGCTGATAAGGTGGTTAAAATGATGCCGTCTCTTATAAAAAAAGAAAGCTTACTGAGAATTGTTTTGTGAACTCCTCAATATTAGCAATTGAATCTGTTATCATCTGTGTAGCTTGATCCATTGTCCAGATTTTGATCCAAGTTCTGTTTCCTTTCAAAGTTTCCAGTTCTTGCTGAGTTTGTTGAAGGTTCCTGGATGGGCAAAGTTAGCTTGCTAAAGTAGCTGTATTCAAGAGGATGACACCTTTGGAAATTATGCAAGCTATTCATCATATCCTCACCAAGCTTCCCATCTCCAAGAGCCAGATTTTTGGCCACAATTTGCAGACGGTGTATGATCTGATCCAAGCCTTTTTCTGCCCTCTCATTATTGTCTTCATAGGTCTAGACAGTGTGAGTTTCTTCTGATTATTAACTTTGACAGTAAAAGCTTGAGCCACTTACCTCAAAAGCTTCCACAAGGGTATTGAACACACCAAAGGGTAACTTGGCTACTGTGCCTTCTAGGAGCGGTTCAGCTCTCTTTGTAAGGCTATGAACAATCTCGAGTAGATTCTTGGCTTTTTGCGCAAGGGGCTTGACTGTCTTATCGGTCTCATTATTTTCTAGAAACATATAATGATCATTATTGAGAAAAGAAAACCGGTGTTGTAGGTAGCATACTGATGCTGGTAGCTTTCTCCTCTAGGGACTTGTGATTTTCTTCCTGTCCTGGCATCCGGAGTCCTGCCATTGCGTAGAGCCTATCAACAAAGAACTAATTTCACCCTACAGATTTGACTTACCAGATGTTCCCACCGAGAGAGTGTGAGCGTGATTTTCTTCTCCCCCTGGAACAACCATTGCTGCGGCAAGTGTGCTTGCATTGATAAGTTGAGCCGCAGTACCAACTGCCTCATGTTGCCCAATCACTCGAGCTGCCAAAACAGCATTTCCACTTGGATGGGACACATCGGATGGTACATTTGGGAGTATATTTTGGGCTGACGGAGTCGGATCCCTGCCATGAGCAGGCGAACGCGCAGGAGAACTGGACCTGCTGCGTTGAAAAACTTTACGCAACTTTTTGAAAACCTTGTGTTGAGAGCCAGGCATGATGATATCGGCACAAAGAGACAGAAATTACAATGCACGGTCTTGTTTTATATTCATGGGGGTGATAATCCGCCGATACCGAGATTTATTCTAGGGTAGAAGCAATTCCCCGATTGTACACGTTTACTTCATATCGGCGAATGTCCCTACTGTACGTTATAAACCTAATTCCCGAAAGGCGCTGATATCAATACACGCCCCTTTCATCGATACGAACGCCTCACCTTCATTTGACCGTGTTCCGGGAGGTTGGTGCTTCGGCTGAATATGTTCATCAAAAAGGCGAAACTAGGAAGACACTCGATCAGATAAGATTTTCGGAAGAAGTATGGAACGCATGGTTGATTCCCCCGATATACTGTATGCAAGTCCACCCACCTTTTTGGATACGTTCCCGTAAAGCGCTTCTGCGTAAACCTAGAGTTAAGTCAGTAATCAAATATAAGGGAACAAGCGCACAATATGCAATATG
Organism: Collybiopsis luxurians FD-317 M1; assembly: GCA_000827265.1. Lineage (NCBI taxonomy): Eukaryota > Fungi > Basidiomycota > Agaricomycetes > Agaricales > Omphalotaceae > Collybiopsis > Collybiopsis luxurians. The sequence goes on from KN834908.1 coordinate 10,495, forward strand.
CACCAGTATATCGATCTTATTAACCAGCTGCATGCGCCCACAAAGCTTATTGAAACAAGACAAACTTCATGCGTGTCAATATCCATAAGGTCCAGACACGCATGCCTCTCGCTAATTACTTTTGTGTTTGGGGAGATAAACCCCCGACGTCTATGAGACCTTCACTCAACAACAACGACATCTAGCCCGTACACTTCCGCATGTACAGGAGTAAGACGGGACTGGAAGTGATCGAACGAACGAACGAAGCACGGACGAGTTAAGACGTTAGAGGAGATAATGAATGATTGGGTTAAATTTATGATCAAATCTAACGTAAACTATGTACTCAGCCGGCTCAAACCTAAAGTCCTCAGCCGACTCAATAACATCTGAGACGATCGGTATAAAGTGAATATACGTTGTATTTCCCTTGCCAGACCAACAATTGAAACAAGGATGACCGAAAGTCAGCATACGGAAAGATCTAACCAAATGGAGGAATCGCCCCTGGCATGACAGAACAAAGAAGAACGAGGCAACAAAACGAAGTTCTGAAAGGTAACCAAGGGGGTGTACAAACTCGCCTAAGTAGCATAAGGGTACAAGTATGAATTACAAGTCGCAAACGCAAAATCCACACAGACTCACTTTGTAACACAGGTTGGAAATCATGCCCTACTATCGCTCCGCTTGAGAGATCCTGAGTAGTGACTACGAAACTTGGTCCGATAAATCGAAGGCCTGAAAAGGTACAGCTGGGTGCAGTATGAATTATGAATTGCAAAACAAAGGATCCACACAAACTCATCTTGTAAAATTTTTGTCCTGCGCTACACTTCGATTAAGACAAGATACCCTCATTGATTCCATCCAGTCGTGGATGCAGGAGTGATGAGGTACAGGTTGGCAATGGGGTGGACCGTTGAAGAAGGATCGACCACCGTCGTGTAGGGTAGCTCATCAAGGTAATCCACAAGTATCTGGAGTGGAATTGCGGAATTGAAGACACGTTGGTTAAGGTTATGCACGAGCACAGGTCAAAAGATCAATTAGGCATTTCGTTGGTCAGGAAACTTTGGCATAACGCACGGAGTTAAGCATGCCCTTATCTGTATATTCAAGACTCCCAGTATTGGTATGACCGATGGATCCTGTGCCGAGCTAAGATACCCCTACAAGCCTGTATTCGCTGGGTGGTTTAGAAAGAAAGAAATTGCTGGGGTCTGATGACGTAGAGGGAGGCGTAATAGCAGGCCATGAAGTTAACATCCCTAGTTTACTAGCGGATTAGCTTGAGGCATGCTGGTATCGATTCTGGCTTTATCAATTTGAGCGTTTTAACTACCAAAGGACTGAACGTAAAAAAGAGCGGGGTCCGCGAGCGGCATAACAGATCTCATCAATATCTTATCTTTCTCATGTTCGCTTATCTCTTATCGGAAAACTGTTCTGCGTCCCTTTGGCGTCCCCGGACAAAGAGTTTTCAGGTTAATCTTCCATATTACCTTGCTCGAATCGATAAACGAAATACATATATCTGAAAGCGCAGATATGGATTAAGAGCCACAAATCCAACGTAGCAATCAATGATTCCATCGTGCAAAACTCCCGTCCAAAACCACATGTTATCCAACGATCCCTCCGCCAACCTTTCAGTAGTCCAACTCTACTGTCTACACGCTGCAGAGTCAACAGCGACTCGAGTAACCCCCCTCCCTTCTATAACCTCCCTCGAGGTTGTAAACACTCCGCCTAATTTCTCTACCCATCATTCGCCGACGAATCCAAACTTACACACCGCCATTGCTTGATCTGGGGTTAGGTCGACATTCCGAGGCAAATTTATATTTGAACATCGGCGAGAATTTCAAGGAGGATTCGGCTATTTTGAAGTCGAGCCAGCTGAGTCAGTTGGTACAGCGGATCCTAAGAGTAGACTGACAAGCTTCGACAGTATTATACTCGAGAGGCTCGTTAGATTTAGCGGTTTCCTGGAGCAGGAGGTTGAGGCTTCTACAGAGATGAGGCCTCGCAACGCTGAATGAACATGTTGATTAGATATTCTATTTTTGCTTGAAAGTGACTAGAACTCACGCAATGGAATAGGCCTTCCGCCGCAAAAACTAATTTCTCGCATCTTGAATATCCACATCGTTACTAGCTTGGAAAGGACAACAGTTAAAAACTCCTGCTTGATAGCTATCGATGAAAAAATAGTATGCAGTCAAGACAGAAAGCCGTGTAATTGCGGCAAGTACACAAAAATTTTTGACTACATCTTCATCAACGACTCTAACCACAACGGAGTTTCTTCTGCGTTTTGACTATATTTGAAAAACATAAGGCTGGAGCGGTGAACTCGAAGCTGGCAAGAGCTGTAGCAGAGCAGAAGCAAGAAGGGCTGGAGAATGGATGGAGCTGGATACGAAAAATAGCGACGAGCGGGAACCAAGCAAGCGAGTCCAGGTGGGGGGAGCGAAAAGGCATCTTAGTGACGGTTCCTCTCCTGAATTACACGAGGGCAACCTGAATCGACTGGAAATTGGAATATGAAACGGGTTGATAGTTAGAGTCATTACCATCAACTAGATAGAACAAAAAACGGACAGTAAAAAAGACCACGACTCACATAGACGGTATATGCATAATTGAGATCTTTGCATTCCTCCAGAAATCGGTAGAGCCCGTAAACCCATTCGATATCCTAGAAAGTTCATTCGAAAATGTAAAAATTCAGAATCTTCACTTCAAAAATGGTCAATACTCACCTTGACCCAAGCGCATTCGTTGAATTCGCATGTCCGTATATGTCAACCTCTACCGGCGTGTTCATCGCTATATTGCCCATTCGACTGATAATCTCGGGGGAGTTGGCGACTGGCTGGGAGCGGAGAATGAGTTAGTTTTTGTAGTTTACCCAATCTGTAAGGAATTATATTTTTGAAAGGAAATCGAGATATAAATGCGAGAATGGAACACACTCAATCCAATGAAACCGATAGATGTCACGTACTTCGCACCTTGTAACACCTTCAATGATCAATTTCGCCACATACCCTATCCCCGTTTGCAACGGCAATAAGTCTTCGGCAACCTTCCCTCCCCAGCCTCCCTCTCCAAAAAATTTATGAAATGCCTCGCAATCGCCCGACTCTCATCATTCTCCAGCGAATTGGAGCCTTGTTATCCCGTTTTTGACCCTCAATCATTGCCACAACTCTATCTGGATCGACGGATATAGCGGTTGAACCGAAGTGGTCCGAGGGCTGGGTGATGAGGTACGGTTGGCAGGAGGTGGAAGGAAGGATTGATTGATGTCGTGTAAGCCCTCGAGATTGGGTATACGGGTGTTGACTTCGATGATGATTTCTGAAGGTAGCGCCAACCGATGAACCTGGGGCCTAAACCAATGGCATGGAAGGACAATGATTGAATATTAGCTGAGCACAAAGCCATCTGCGGGTAATAAGCAACCACAACGAGGGGCAGATATAGGGCAATATTGTGGGGTATCGACGTCACCACATTGGAGCGTCCTGACTACCAAGACCTGAAAAATGACTGACTTTGACTGAGTTGGTTGGCGTAAGAGTGAGTTATGGCAAAAAGTCCCGAGCGGCACAACTAATGTTATCTATATCTTATCTAACGTTCAACTCTTATCGGACATTCTTTCGGCAGTTGTGGTACACAGGAACCAAGGACGAAGAAAAGTGGTTAAATAGAAATACAGCGAAAAAGGATTAAACTCTTGTAACTCGTCCCAAAACATACTACCCGTACAAATAGTTGGCAGCTCGATACTCGAAATAACCTAGCCGGAATTGACGAACCGGCGGAACATACCTATCTGAACACGCAAGGACGTATAATGGACCACAAGTCCCGCAAAGCACAGATGAAGTCATATCCCACAAAGCTCGCATCTAAACCCACACGCAATCAAATGATCCCTTCGCCTCCATCCTGTTGTCCAACTCTACACACTCTCGATCCTGGACTGCAAGGGCAACAACGACTCGAGCAATCTCCCCTCCCCTCCATAACCTCCCTCAAGTCTTTTAAAGCTCAATCTAGTCACGCTTCACATCATTCTCCAGCGCATCTTACCATAAACATCGCCTGCACTTGATTTGGGTTTGCATAGATCTTCAAGCGCGAATGCGTGTCCGCATGTTGTTGAGGATTCCAAGGAGGATTTAACTACTTTGAGGTAGTATTACGCGAGTTCGCTGGGACAATATACACCTATAAATTCATAGACAAGCCTCGAACATATCCTAGTTGAGAGATTTGATAGATGGGAGGAGGTCGCAGTTCCCATCGATGAGACTCTGTGAGACCATCGAATAGAAAGGCTGATTAGTTATCAAGTTTGTGAAGAAAGATAACCAGTGTCTACGCAACGGAATAGCCCTTTCGCTACAAAAATCGATTTACCCCAGCATAGATACGAAACTTCGTCACTGAATTGGAAGGTATAACAGTAAAAAAACTCCGGGTTGATAGGTATCGATGAGAATATTGTACAAAGGGAAGAGCGAAAGCAACGAACCTGCGGCAAGAACCCAGAAATGCTCGACTGCAAGTATCGACCACGCCTCCGACCAACAAATCAAGTTTCTGCTTGTGGATGGCCAGTTCCCCAATGGCATAGAAGTTGCTGGAGCAGTGAATTTGACACTGGCAAAGGCCGCAGGAAAACGCAAGCAAGAGAGATCAGAAAATAGATGGAGGGCGATACAAAGGAAGACAGCGAGCGGGAACCGAGCAAGCAGGTCCAGGTAGCAGGAAAGAGAAGGCGTCTTATGGCCGCTTTCTCTCTCCGATTATATCCGAGGAGATGGCCGGGATCAGATCCCATAACTTTACCGTCTCAAATTATGCACTGGGCTTGATCGCTGCTAAAATGCCGGTGCAAGAAGGGAGAACGAATCGGAGCAAAAGATACATGTAGACCACCTGACTGTTTCCATATGCTATCTCTCTCTCATTAGGCTCTCATGATGGTGAAGCTTTATCTACCGTGTTATGTCAATCATCTTCGCTTCATATGCTTCCTTGAAATAACTCAAAATATAGCCTTCCCAATGGATCTCAATCTGCTGATTTTATCTTAGTATATGAACATTGAACAAGTACATAGGTGTCTGAATACAATTTACTTGCGTGTATATTGGATTTTTTGGGCCCTTCCGTTCATACAGACTACATTTCTCTGATCCATCGATTACGAGAATAAGTGTCAAGGGTCACAGGCTTTGAGGGAAAAAAGCAGGGAGAATAAATGAAGAAATTTACCTTTTCTTCTTATGTTCATGTGAGATATCAGATAATGAAGAACATTGGAAGACTCGGTGTTTGCTCGGTGAGCAAAGAATTTTGCATATAATCTTTTAATTTGTAGTATACACTGGAATAGATTCCCTGGCGGGTGAAAGGCAAAGCTCAACAGAACATATATCATTCATGTGCATCAACAAAACAGTTACAGGTACAATTCATGAGTATCAAAGGGAACCACAATTCAGTACTTCACCAAACCAGATTACAAAACCAAACACTTGGATATCATCACTTAGTACCAGTAGGATTGTAGCAATTCATCCAGTTGGTCCCAACAAAATCGGGCTCATAAGTCACTGATGTGTGGCCATAGCGAGACAGGATGTTAATGCAGGGATAAATAGGCAAACTTTCAATAAGAGGAGGAGGCAGCCACATGATACGGTTTGGATAAGAAGAATCACAATCAAATAGCCAGCCACTCTCCCTCTCAGAAGTAGTAAAAAGGTGTTTGGGTGGAACAAGAGGGACATCACTGCTCAGGGCTCTGGATGTTGCCACATTGGCTCTTGGGCTTGCATCCCAGATGCGTACGGTGTTGTCCCGTGAGCCAGATACAATGTGAGAGTCATCATTGGAGAATGCAATAGAGTATACCCAATCTGTGTGACCTTCCAGAATCTGCAAATTCACTCCAGTTTTTGCATCCCAAATACAGATAGTTTTGTCAACTGAGCCAGAGACAATGCATGAACCATCATTGGAGAATGCAACAGAGAAGACACAATCTTTGTGACCTGTCAAAGTCTGCAAATTGACTCCAGTCTTTGCATCCCATATGCAGACAGTATGGTCATATGAGCCGGAGACAATGCAGGATCCATCATTGGAGAATGCAACAGATCGGACCGAATTCTTGTGACCTTCTAGGGTATGCAAATTCACTCCAGTGATTGCATCCCAGATGCGAACAGTTTCATCGCTTGAGCCAGAGACAATGCGGGAGCTATCATTGGAGAATGCCACAGACCAAACCCAATTTGTGTGACCTTCCAAACCCCGCAATTTCACTCCAGTGTTTGCATTCCAGATGCAAATGGTCCTGTCATCTGAGCCAGAGACAATATGGTATCCATCTTTGGAGAATGCAACAGAATTTACTTCATCACTGTGACCTTCCAAAATATGCAAAGTGACTCCAGTTTTTGCATCCCAGATGTGAACTGTCTTATCTCCTGAGCCAGAGACAATGCAGGAGCCATCAATTGAAAATGCAACAGAACAAACAGATCCTGTGTGACCCTCCAAAGTCTGCAAACAGACTCCAGCATTTGCATCCCAGATACAGACAGTGTGGTCATTTGAGCCAGAAACAATGTACAACCCATCATTGGAATATGCAACAGAGTTGACAGAATTCTTGTGACCTTGCAAAGGCTGTTGATTTATTCCAGGGTTTACATTCCAGATGCCGATCGTCTGGTCCACTGAGCCAGAGACAATGTGAGAGTTATCACTGGAAAATGCAACTGAAAGAACAGTGTTGCTGTGACCTTCCAGAGTCTGCAATTTCACTCCACTGCTTGCATCCCATATGCAAATGGTTTTATTACTTGAGCCGGAGATAATGTGGGATCCATCATTGGAAAATGCAACAGACATACCCCAGCCTATATGACCTTCCAGAGTTAGCAAATCTTCTCCAGACATTGCATCCCAGATGCAGATGTGCCCATCATCAGAGCCAGAGACAAGGTGGGAGCCATCATAAGAGAAGGCAACTGACCGAACCCAATCTTCATGACCTTGCAAAGTTTGCAAACTGACTCCAGTGCCTGCATCCCAGATGTGCACAGTCTCATCAGATGAACCAGAGGCAATGTACAGCCCATCACTGGAGAATGCAACAGACTGAACTTCCCTTGTGTGACCTTTGAGAGTTTGTAAATTCCTTCCTGAGTTTGCATCCCAGATCCTGATAGTCCTATCTTTTGAACCAGAGACAATCCGAGAGCCATCAGTGGAGAATGCAACTGACAAAACTGCATCGGTGTGACCTTCCAAAGTCCACAAATTTGTTCCGGTGTTTACATCCCAGATGCGGATACTCCTGTCATCTGAACCAGAGACAATGTGAGAGCCATCATAGGAGAGTGCAACAGACCTCACAGATCCTGAGTGACCTTCCAATGCTTGAACTTTTACTCCTGTATCTGCATCCCAAATGCAGACAGTATTGTCACTTAAGCCAGCGACAATTTTCAGACCATCATTAGAGAATGCAACAGAATTGACAGAACTTCCAGTGTTTATTCTCATTTTTGCTCCACTTTGATTTGAAACTCCTTCACACACCACCTGTGGCAGGTGAGGAAAGTAATCCCTCCATATGCTTGGCACCTTGCTTGTTGCAAGCTCAGTAGCCAGACTGGAAATGTAAAGTTGTGGTGTGGACAGTCGTGCAGGTGAACCAGTAAAGGATTGTGTTAATCTTTCCAGTGCTGTGATCATGCTCAAAAGGCTGTCTGATCCTGTTACTTTCTATCACAGCCAGTCAGATATTTTGTATTACATGAGAACTGTATACTTACCTTTGACATCCATTTCCTAAGCTTCCTCATTGCCTCATAAGATCTTCTACCAGTTTGCATAAGATTCATGGCCTCTATCCAAAAAAGCGCCTGGATATCCCCAAATTTGTTCAGTGAATTCATTAACACATCTTCTAGATTATCATCCAACCTGGTTAACCAATGATCCATCCAGAATAAGCAGCAATACTTCAGGGTTTCACTGAATTTCTTTGCAACTGTCTCCTTTATACCCTCTACATCAGCATCCAAGAAATATGAGGAAGGTAATTTGCACATATTGAAATGAAGTGATGACTCCATGATTGCAAAGCACTGCTGAGCAATGACTCCATGCTGGGCTAATTTATTACATGCAAGCTCCTCTCCAGCACGTTTGGAATCTAAAAGAAAGTCCAGAAATGACTTGTGATATATGTAAACACAGTGATCCTTCTCTGAGGTTCTCATAACAGCATGGAAAGCTCCAATTGCATTTTCTACTGCCTGCACATCATAACTTTTGCTATCATCTAATCCAAGTTCCTGTATGGTTTCAGCAGAAATCGGCTGCTGTGCAACTGCAATGGTGTCTAGAACATTGCGGCGCACTTCAAACACATCAGTTCCCAGGACTCCCAGAGCCTTAACAATAATTTGCTTGTAAAGTTTGTCAATCAGGAGTTCTCCCC
>KN834908.1:26488-41429 GCA_000827265.1 Collybiopsis luxurians FD-317 M1
CAGTGCCTGTTTACAGCATAGGAACATTCCAAAATTGAGGGCTGTCATTTCTCCAGTTGACAAAAAAAAAGAAAAAAGAAAAAACAGGACCCAAAGGTTCACAGAAAAAAGGGGGCCCAAACATTGACAAAAGCTTTTGAAGCTATTGTTAATTTCTGAGGGCTTTGAATGAAACTTTGGGTCTTTATTTTTTATACAAATGGAGGATACTATTCATTTACCTTAGTGAACCATGTGGTGTAACAGAAAGATCGGGGTATAACAATCCAATAAAGTCAATGCGCATTTCCACAGACCCGACTCGGTCACCTGGAGGAGGCATACTTCAAATTAAACCACAAAATCACACAAACCCAAAATGACTTAAGTACCTCAAATTTACTAACAAACAGAATAATGGTACCATTCAACTCAGAACTTGTGCCATTGTGCTGAGTGCGATGTCCATTCAAAGGGGAAGATGGGTCAAATTGTGCCCAAGTCAAGAATGTTGCAGGAAGAGGTGCATTCCGATAGGCAATATATGTGTCGTTTCCATGGGCATTGATGGATAGGCCAGCATATTGCAAAACGCCAGTGATGGGGTTTTGCATTGAGAACATGATTAGAAGGGAGTTCCTGGATAATTGGAGGTCAAAGGTGAAAACAAATTTGGTGTGCTCCAGGCCATATGTTCCTGCAGTGATATGGATTTCTTTGACCATAAGTACTGAGTGCAGTATCACCTATCTCACTTTGATCCATCAACAACAATAGCCCTCTCTACTGTACCACCAGCAAATACAATTAGGTGTATGCTCCAGATTCCTTGAAGGTTTTTTACAATTTTTTTGCCACCTCAATACTGCTTGGAAAAGGGGAGAATTTGGGAGATACAGGATAGGCACTCTGGTCTTGGTTTACTCATTAAGGCATTCAGGTACATTTTGCATGCCCTTCTGTCTGTGAGTACAACTTTTCTGACCCCTGCTTCCCATTTTCAGAGCTGGAGCCTCTCATTTTTTTTTTGGCAATGTGACTTCACTGGATCCAGCTAAAATGCTAAGCCACTATATAATGTTTCTTTTGTGTTCATTGATCTCTGGAACTTTCCTTCAGAGCAGCAGAAGATATGAAATCTGTTCGAATTTCTCAAGAGGTGGTTGATTATTCCAATTTCATGCTACAATTAGATTTATCAATGTATTTACTGCAATATAATATTCCCCTGCATGTATTAGAGGTTCAAAATCTTACAAACAGAAAGATGCAGAGCTTAGAACAGCTTTCTGTCACTCAAAATGATGAGCGGAGGTCCAAAAATTGGTTAATTCTCATGCCAGCTGGAATCCCGGTGTTCTGTGATTCTAGATCCCCTTCCATAAAATATTCACTCAACAGCTAGGTCGCATCTAAAAAAGACCAGAGTGGGCTTAAAATGTGTGTAGCACCCTAGTAGGCCACATGTGAGTACTCTTACTTGGCCACCTGTGCACATGTTTTTTGTGCATGGACTCAAAAACCCTTAGGTGGCTGAGCAAGCAGTCACTGATAGTAAAGGAACCAAAGTGGATAAAGGCTCTCGGAATATGCAGCTCAATACTGATGCTGGTTGCAATAATAAAAATAATTAAAGAAATCCAAAAAAGGAAAGAGGGAGAAGGAAAGGAAGGAGAGAGAATTCATTGGTCACTGTCTCCTCGCAATGTCTCTGACATGGGTTTCTGACAGTCTCTATTATATCTAGAAACAGTATTCTAATAGATTTAAAGAGACAAGCCAAATTTTTCTTCATGCTAACATGCGAGAAATGCAAAAAAATGCCGATTTGGAATATTCGCAACAGTATCTGAAGTGCCGGTTGGATAGCGATCCAAATTTGGAATTATTTTACTTGCTCAACATCTATGTGCTGTGTTCCCACTCACTCATCAGCAAGTCGCGACGCATTGAGTTCACCAAGAACCATTGTTTTTTTTTTTTTCAAAGATATTGCATTGCACCGAGCTCTTGACATATTACAACATGTAAAATATAGCCACTCAGGATAGGTAACAGACCAGTTTTGGACCAATAGAGCCAAATTCCATAGGTACTTGTTGCTCCTTGCTTTCATTGCCTCTTTCACGAGGCTTCACTAACTCAAGGCACAGAACTAAGGTGCCATTGCTACATGAATTGAGTGCAAGCCTCTAAACTTTAGGGTGAATTTTCAAGATTCAAACTCAGGATTGGCAAAGGGGCCAGTCAAAGTACAATGCATTGTAGGCAAAAAAACTATATTTCCTTTCCAGATACAAGTACAGTAGATTAGTACTCTTATATCTATTACATGGACACTCAATATTGCATGCAAGATTTAATTGAAAATAAAAATGTTAAATAACTAATGTCCTAGGTAAGTACACTGGACTGTAGGTAGAGTAAGTAATGAAGGTAATAAAATATAGAAAGAGAAAGAGTGTACCCTCAGGATCATAGATGAGTTCTGAGGGTAGAAGTGGAAACTGTCAGGTAAAAATAGGGCATCTCAGAATAAAGAAAAGGAAAAGGAATAAATAACAACAGTGTGAAATGACTATGGAAAGATATCCATATGGAACCAGATGCATATACCTTAAGCCACTCCAGAATGTGGTCACAGGTACACACTCAGGACACCAATATACACAGATTGTATTACATCAATCTAACACTCCCCTTGGTGTCCTGATACCACCAATCAAGACCCAGGGCACAAACAATATGACGGTGTTTCTCTTTAGGAAGCAACTTTGTTATTATCTCAGCAAGGTTTTGGGAGGAGGAAATTGGGTGTACACTAACAGTACCATTAGCAATGCAGTTGCAGACAAAGTGAAACTGTATATCAATGTGCTTCGAGACAGAATGAACTTCCTTTGTGTGACCATTGAGAGTTTGTAAATTCCTTCCAGAGTTTGCATCCCAGATACTGATAGTATTATCGACTGAACCAGAGACAATCTGAGAGCCATCACTGGAGAATGCAACTGACATAACGGCACGAGTGTGACCTTCCAAAGTCTGCAAATTCATTCCAGTATTTACATCCCAGATACGGACACTCTTGTCAGCTGAACCAGAGACAATGCGAGAGCCATCATAGGAGAGTGCAACAGACTGCACAGATCCTGAGTGACCTTCCAATGCTTGAACTTTTTCTCCAGTATCTGCATCCCAGATGCAAACAGTATTGTCATCTAAGCCAGAGACAATTCTTAAACCATCATTAGAGAATGCAACAGATCTGACACGACTTCCAGTGTTTATTCTCATTTTTGCTCCACTTTGATTTGAAACACCTTCACAGACCACCTGTGGCAGGTGAAAAAAGTAATCCCTCCATGTGTTTGGCACCTTGCTTGTTGCAACCTCAACTGCCAGACTGGACATGTAAAGGTGGGGAGTGGAGAGTCTCGCAGGTGAACCGGTAAAAGTTTGTGTCAATCTTTCCAGTGCTGTTATTGTGCTCAATAGATTTTCTAAGCCTATCCCTTTCTATAACTTGCTGTTCAACATCATATACTTAATGAAAAATGTAGGTACTTACATTTGAAAGCCATTGCTTAAATGTTTTTATTGTTTCATAGGATCTTCTTCCAGTCCCGAGGAGATTCATGACCTCTATCCAAAAAATTGCCTTAATCTGCCCAAATTCATTCAGCAGGTTCAACAAATCTCCCTCGACACCCTGTATTGATTTCATCAAATGATCTACCCAGAACAAGCAACAGTACTGCAGGCTCTTATTGATACTGTCCAGAACTCTTTTATCAAGATCTGCAATTTCACTATCAAGCAAGAATGAAGATGGCAGATTGCAGATATTGAATTTGAGGGATGTATTCATAATTGCAAAGCAATGATTAGCAATTACTCTGTGATGTGCAGATGCATTGCACACAAGCTGGTCCCCAGCTCGCTCAGAACTCAGGAGAAAGTCTTGAAATGACTTGTGGTATATGTAAACACAGTTATCCTTTTCTGAAATATATGCAATTGCATAGAATGCTTCAATGGCATTTCTCACGGCCTCTTCATCACTAATTTGGTGATCCTGTGACATAAATTGAGTAATAGTGGTCACTGAAATAGCTTGCTGCGCAATTGAAATAGTATCCAGCACTTGTCGGTATAGTTTTGTGACATCTGTTTTTCCATTTCCTATTACTTCATCTAAAACCTGTTTATAAAGCCTATCAATGAGAAGATCTGCAGGTCCAAGATGGTTGGAGGATGGACTGTTGTTAACTATGGCCCTTAAGCGATCCTGTTTCTGCCCCCAAGATACCTTCTGTCCTTTTGGTAAAATATACCGCACAGCTGTGGATGCATAAATGAAGACACCCTGGGATTGCCTGGCAATTATTTCCAGACTAGAAGGCTCCTTTTCCTTAATGTCAGGTAATTCACTTTCCAGAAATTTTCTGACATCAGTAATAGCTGTTTCCGGTTCTACATCCTCCAGTTTATATGTTGCCTCAACTTTCAGCTTTTTACAGGTTGTGACAATATCTGGATCAGGACGACTGGTTACCAGAAATTTAATCCCATGTACTTTAGGTCCAGCATGGTTGATATTTGTAATAAGTGCTTCAATAAACTTGGATCCTTCCCCTCCTTCAATTTCATCCAAAGCATCAATTACTATCAACACTGGCAACCTCTCTTCAAGTTGGTTTTGCCTTGACTTGTGCCATGGCTGAATGAGAAGCTCAGTCAATTGTTTCTCAATTACATATGCCATATCAAAGTTAACACCTGACAAAGCATCTGCAAATGCAGCCGAATAGTATGCCAGTCTGCGAGCAATGGTTGGAATAATATTCCGCCGTTGCCGAAGGCTCTCACTTTGTCTTGAGCAGAAAAAGGAAGCTCCAAGACGGTGCCCCTCATCTTGATTGTCAAAGTGGTCACAGATGGAATAAGCAATGGTTGACTTTCCCATGCCAGCCATACCTCTCAACCAAAAAACTGGAGGACTATCATTGGAAGTATCAAGCACCCAGTTTTTAATGGTATCGCAGATGGCAATGTGGGTTCCTTCTGTACATTTGTTTCTGGAAATCTGGAGGCCAGCATCTGCCGCATACCATGCAGAATGCGAAATTGGCCAAGATTCCAAATGAAGTTTCTGACAAATAATTTAGAATTCCAGCCCTCTCATGGTCACATGCAGCCACTTCATACCTCAATTCTTTTTTTCGTAAAGCTTGTGTCTCTCTGGATGGCAAGTACCATTTGAAGCTGATAAGGTGGTTAAAATGAAGCTGTCTCTCATAAAAAAACAAGCTTACTGAAAATCTTTTTGTAAACTCCTCAATACCAGCAATTAAATCTGGGATCCTCTGTGCAGCTTGATCCATGGTCCAGATTTTTGTCCAAGTTCTGCTTCCTTTAAAATTTTCCAGTTCTTGTTGGGTTTTTTCAAGGTTCCTTTGTTTGTAAGGTCAATATCAAGTTGGAGTACCCAATAAGCATTCAGATATCATACCTTTGAAATTCAGACAGACTATCTATCATATCCTTACCAATATTCCCATCTCCAAGTGTCAAATTTTGGCCCACAATTTGCAGACGGTAAATGATCTGATCCAAGCCTTTTTCTGCCCTCTCATTATTGCCTTCATAGGTCTAGACATTGTAGGTTACCTCTGATTATCAACTTTGATGGTAAAGGATTCAGTCACTCACCTCAAAAGCTTCCACAAGGGTATTGAACACACCAAAGGGTAACTTGGCTGCTGTGCCCGCCAAGAGAGGTTCAGCTCTCTTTGTAAGGCTATGAACAATCTCGAGTAGATTCTTGGCTTTTTGGGCAAGGGGCTTGAATGTCTTATTGGTCTCATTATTTTCTGGAAACATAATGGTGATTATTGAGAGAAGAGAACAAGTGCTGTAGGTAACGTACTGATACCAGTAGCTTTCTCCTCCAAGGACTTGCGATTGTCTTCCTGTCCTGGCATCATCAGTGCTGTCATTGCATAGAGACTATCAACAACAACTAATTTCATCCTGCAAATTTGACATACCAGATGTTGCCCCCGAGGGAGTGTGAGTGTGACTTCCTTCTCCTTCCGGAACAACCGGTGCTGCGGCGAGTGTGCTTGCATTGACAAGTTGAGCTGTACCACCAGCTGCCTCATATTGCCTAGTTACTCCAGCAGCCAAAACCGAATTTCCAACTGGACGGGCCACATCGGATGGTACATTTGGAAGTACGTTCTGGGTTGATGCCATCGAATTCCTGCCATGAGCAGACTCACGCGTAGGAGAGCTGGACCTGCGGCGTTGAAAAATTTTATGCAACTTTTTGAAAACCTTGTGTTGAGAGCCAGTCATGTTGATATCGGCAGAGAAAGACAGAAATTACAATGCACGTTCTTGTTTTATATTCATGGCGGAGGTGATAATTCGCCGATACCAAGTGTCATTCTTCATTCTACGGTAGAAGCGATCCCACGATTATACACGTTTACTTCATATCGGCAAATGCCGTATTATACATTGTAAACCTAATTTCCGAATGGCGCTTCTTCCAATACAGGATTCTTACATCGATCCTACCACCTGACCTTCATTTGTCCGCATTCCAGGAAGTTGGTGCTTAAGTTGAATGTGATCTTTCAAATAACCAAAACAAGACAGCACTTAATGGTATTGGATGTCCAGAAAAAAAGATGGGAGGTAAGGTGAGGCTTCCCCCGATATATACAGGTCACCCCACATTCTTCGATACGTTCTTGTAAAGCCCTTCTGGATCGGCCTGAAATCAAATCAGCACATGATATGCAACCAGTTAATTGATTATATCGATCCGTTCAGTTCCCCGTTGGAAAATGCTTCCTATAAACTACCAGAAACAAGATGCAACTAACAAATATTAATAAATACAAAGACCCAGACGAACATGCTTCTTGATAACCACTTTTGTTCGTTCCGGGAAGATAGCCCGGATGTGTGGGAGACCCTGCGAAAAACGACGTGAACTAGATTGTATACTGCACGGTGTACGGAAGTAAAACTGGGCTGGAAGTGAGGGAAAGAACAAACCAAGCACGGATGAGTTCAGCCATTTAGACGAGATAGTCAATGAGCCCTAAAGTAAACTATGTACTCAACCGGATCAACAACATCTAAGACAAATGGTATGAAATGGATATCCCTTGCTGGACCGGCGATTGAAAAATTGATGGTCGAAGATCACAGCAAGATTGAAACTAAAGGAGAAAAGATTGCGGTAGGACAGAACAATGGAGAAGGATGAGGCGACAAACGAAGGCCTGGTGTATAACTAGAAAGGTGCACAAACTCACCTATATGACATATGGATGTTAGTATGAATTACGAACGAGTTGCCAAATGGAAAATCCACACAAATTCATTCAATATCATGTCAGTCTAATTCCACATGTCTATTGCTCCGCTTGAGACCTTCCAAACAGATCTTATCAATATCTTATCTTTCCAATGTTCGCTTATCTCTTATCGGAAAACCGTTCCGCGTCCCATGACAAAGAGTTTTCAGGTTAATCTTCGATATTTGTTGCTCGAATTGATAAACAGACGGAATACATGTTTAATCTCACAAATATGGATTAAGAGCCACAAATCCAACGTAGCAATCAATCATCCCATCCTGCAAAACTCTCGTCCAAACCACACATTATCAAACGGTCCCTACGCCAATCTTCCAGTAGTCCAACTCTACTGTTTACACGCTGCAGGGTCAACAACAACTCGAGTAGCCCCCCTCCCTTCTACGACCTCACTCCAGATTCTAAACGCTCCGCCTAATCCCTATACCCATTATTAGCCAACGATTCCAAACCTAAACGCCGCCATCGCTTGATCTGGGGTTACGCCGACATTCCGGGGCAAATTTATGTCTGAAAGTCGGCGAGAGTTTCGACGAGGATTCGGCTATTTTGAAGTCAAACCAACCGAGTCAGTTGGTACAGCGGATCCTAAGAATAGACTGACAAGCTGCGACAGTATTATATTTGAGAGATTCGGCGGTTTGCTGGAGCGGGAGGGGAGACTTCAATAGGTGAGATCTCGCAACGCTGAAGGAACATGTTGATTAGATATTCTATGTGTGCTTCAAAGCGACCAGAATTTACGCAACGGAATCGGCCTTCTGCCGAAAAAACTAACTTCCCTCAGCATGGATATCCACATGTCGTAGAAGGCTCAGGGGCCAAAAGCTCCTGTCTGATGGGGATCGATAAGAACACACAGTCAAGGCAACAAGAAACGTACCTGCGGCAAGTACACAATAATTTTTGACTACATTTTCAATATCGACTCCAACCACAAAGGAGTTTCTTCTGCGTGTCGGCTACTAAGATTCGAAAACCATAAGGCTGGAGGGGTGAATTTGAAGCTGGCAAGAGCTGAAGTAGAACAGAAGCAGGAAGGGTTGGAGAATGGATGGAGCCGGATACGAAAAATAGCGACGAGCGGGAACCGAGCAAGCGGGTCCAGGTGGCCGGACCGAAAAGGCGTCTTATTGACGGTTCCTCTCCTGAATTACACCAGGGGAACCTGAACATGACACGGGTTCCATTTGCGATGTCATTAATAGCAATTGCCTCATGTTGGGTCAGCAGGTCACAGTTACTACTTCGTAAACTTCATCTCTCAATCGCCACCACACCCGTTGATACCGCTATCATCCATCGATCCCCTCAATCCCACCTTTTCACCTTCATGTTACCGTGTTCCAAAAAGTTCGTACTGTATGAACGAACCTTCAATACATTCTGCAGGCACAAATGATGGAAGCTCCGAAATCAGGATATCCAATACAAAGAAAAAATAACAGTATGGTAAAACATACCGTGAGCATGTGCGGCTCTTGGCCGGCACCTCTCTTTATACATTCGTGAAATCGTAATACTGCTCGACGAGGAAGCTCCAACAGTCAATTGTTATCATACATCGAGCTTAAATTTGCAACTTACCTCTCACAACGAATCTTTATATTCTGGATGCGTGCATTTCTCGATGATTACTTTGGATCGTTTGCGAGGTGATAAGCTACGGAAATCAGCGGGACCTCGTCCGATGACAATGTCCAGGCCGTGCTCTAGAACGAGTGCCGAGGATACAAGGAAATATGTTTAGGGATGAGTAGGGCAGATGAACGGAGATGACCACACGATATATGTAAACTCACCAGTCTGATCGACCTGCGAAGCAAAGGGCACAATGCAGCTAATCCCTGTCCGATCATCCTTACTGGGTCAACTGGAAAAAGGAATATGAGACGGGTTGATAGTCAGTGTCATTACCATTACCTAAATAGAACGAAAAACGGAAAGTGAAAAAGACCACAACTCACGTAGACGGTGATGCATAATCGAAATCTTTTGCATTCCTCAAAAAATCAGCAGAACCTGGGCCCCCTAACCAATTCAACATTCTGAGTTCATCCGAACCCGAAGAATAGAAGAAAAGTCAGAATCTACACTCAAAAATGGTCAATACTCACCTAAACCCAAGTTCATTTGTCAAATTTGCATGCCCAAAGGTACAGACTAACGGCGTGTTTGACCCAGGTGCATTTGTCGAATTCGCGTGCCCAGAGATATCGACTAACATTGCTTTGATTCCCATTCGACGGATGATCTCGGGGGAGCTGGCGACTTGCTGGGAATGAAGGAGGAGTCGGTCTTTTTCGTTCGACCAGTCTGCAAGGGATTAGATATTTGATGAGGGAATCGAGGTATAAACACAAGAATGGAATGCACTCTTGTGAAACTTAAAGTGATCAAACTATCCGGGCTGAATTTGATAGATGTCGCTGTAGCGAAGTCCAAATTGCTGAAATCGAAGTACCGTAGGAACGTATCTATTCATGCGCAATTGTAATTGCATATCAATAATCCAACAAAACCAAAATCATCAAGTACTTCTTACCCAGTAGCACCTCCGTCTAAACCTGCACACTATCGAATGGACCCTCAGCCAACCCTCCAATGACCGAATTCGCTACATTCCCCATCCCCGATTGCAAAGGCCGCAATGACTTGGGCAACCACACTCTCTAACAGTTCTGTCAAATGCCTTGCAATTGCCCAACTCATCATTCTCCGGCGCATTCGAGCCCGTGTTATCCAGTTTGGGACTCTCGATAATCGCCACGACTTGATCTGGATCGATGGGTATGGCGGTTGAACTGATGTGGTCCGAGGCTGGGTGATGAGGTAGCGTTGGTAGGAGGTGGGAGGAAGGATTGAGTGATGTCATGTAAGCCCTCGAGATTGGGTATATGGGTGTTAACTTTGATGATGATTTTTAAGGCAGATTGGAGGATTTCGCCAACTGATGCACTTGGGGCCTAAACCAATGGTGCGGCAAGGACGTTGATTGAATATTAACTGGGCGCGAAGTCATCTACGGGTTAGGAACCACAACGAGGCACAGGTGCGGGGCAATACTGTGGGGTATATACATCACCACTTTGAGCACCAAGAATCAACTGAATTTGAGTGAGTTGGTTGGCGTAAGAGTGAATTGCGGCAAAAAGTCCCGGGCGGCACAACTGATCTTATCTATATCTTATCTAAGGTTCAGCTCTTATCGGGGATTCTTTCGGCAGTTGCGATACATGAAAAACGGGTACAAAGGAGGAACCAGCGTCGAAGAAAGTGGTTATACAGAAATACAGTGAAAAAAAAAAGATTAAACTCTTGTAACTCATCCCCAAAAGTATTACCCGTACAAACTTGAATAGTTGGCGGCTCGATACTCGAAATAACCTAGCCGAATCGACGAACTGACAGAACGTACCTATCGGAACACACAAGTATGAGATATGGACCACAAATCCCGCAAAGCATAGATGAACTCGTATCCTACAAAACTCCCATCCAAACCCCCACACAATGGAATAATCCCTTCGCCATCCTTGCTGTCGTCCAACTCTACATGTTCTCGATCCCAGATTGCAAGAGCAACAACGACTCGAGTGATCTCCCCTCTATAACCTCTCTTGAGTCTGTCAAAGCTCCGTCTAATCGCTCTTCCAGTCATTCTCCGGTGCATCTTAACACAAACATAGCCTCCGCTTTATTTGGCGTTACCGAGATTGTCAAGGGCAAATGCGTGTCTGCACGTTGTGAAGGATTCCAAGGAAGATTTGACTATCTCGAGGTATGATCAAGCAATTCAGTTGGGGCAGAATACGGCTGGTAATGGAAAGGCAAGCTTCGACTATATCCTCGTTGAAGGATTTGATAGATCAGACGAGGAGTTTGCGGGTTCCATAAAATAGATTTTGCGGGGCAACTGAATGAAAATAATAGTCAGGTATCAACTTTGTGAATAAAAGGCTAGAGTCTACACAACGGGATAGCCCTTTCATCACAAAAATCGAGTTCCCCCAGCATCATCAGTACACAACTTTGTTACTGATTTAAAAAACCACCTATTTGATGGGTATCGATGAGAAAATCGCACAAAGTGAAGGCAGAAAGCAACGTACCTGCGGCAAGAACCCAAAAATGCTCGACTGCAAGTATTGACCACGCCTCCGACCAACAAATCAAGTTTCTTCTTGTGGATGGCCAATTCCTCAATGACATAGAAGTTGCTGGAGCGGTGAATTTGACGCTGGCAAAGGCTGCAGGAGAACGCAAGCAAGAGGGATCAGAAAATGAATGGAGGGCGATACAAAGGAAGGCAACGAGCGGGAACCGAGCAAGCAGGTCCAGGTAGCAGGAAAGAGCAGGCGTCTTATGGCCACTTTCTCACTCCGATTATATCCGAGGAGATGGATCCCATAACTTTACCGGCTCAAATTGCGCACTGAATTTGATCGCTGCTAAGATATCAATGCAAGAAGGAAGAACGAATCGGAGCAAAAGATACATGTAGACCGCCTGACCGTTTCCATATGTTATCTCTCTCTCATTAGGCTCTCATGATGGTGAAGCTTTATCTACCGTGTTAGGTCAATCATCTTCGCTTCATATGCTTCCTTGAAATAAGTCAAAATATAGCCTTCCCAATGGATCTCGATCTGCTGGTTTTATCTTAGTATATGAACATTGAACAAGTACGTAGGTGTCTGAATACAAATTACTTCCGTGTATATTGGATTTTTCGGGCCCTTCCGGTCATACAGACTACATTTCTCTGATCCATCGATTACGAGAATAAGTGTCAAGGGTCACAGACTTTGTGGAAAAAAAGCAGAGAGAATAAATGAAGAAATTTACCTTTTCTTCTTATGTTCATGTGAGATATCAGACAATGAAGAACATTGGAAGACTCAGTGTTTGCTCGGCGAGCAAAGAATTTTGCATATGATCTTTTAACTCGTAGTATACACTGGAATAGATTTCCTGGCAGGTGAAAGGCAATGCTCAACAGAACGTATATCATTCATGTGCATCAACAAAACAGTTACAGGTACAATTCATGAGTATCAAAGGAAACCAGAATTCAGTACTTCAACAAACCAGATTACAAAACCAAACACTTGGATATCATCACTTAGTACCAGTAGGATTGTAGCAATTCATCCAGTTGGCCCCAACAAAATCAGGATCATAAGTAACTGATGTGTGGCCATAGCGAGACAGGATGTTAAGGCAGGGATAAATAGACAAACTTTGAAAGAGAGGAGGAGGCAGCCACATGATACGGTTTGGATGAGAAGAATCACAATCAAATAGCCAGCCACTCTCCCTCTCAGAAGTAGCAAAAAGGTTTTTGGGCGGAACAAGAGGGACATCATTGCTTGAGGCTTTGGATGTTGCCACGTTGGCTCTCGGGCTTGCATCCCAGATACGTACAGTGCTTTCCCCTGAGCCAGATACAATGCAAGAGTCATCATTGGAGAATGCAACAGAGCAAACAGACACTGTGTGACCTTCCAGAGTCTGCAAATTCACTCCAGTTTTGGCATCCCAAATACAGATAGTTTTGTCAGCTGAGCCAGAGACAATGTGTAAACCATCATTAGAGAATGCAACAGATTGGACCCAATCAGTGTGACCTGTCAAAGTCTGCAAATTAACTCCAGTATTTGCATCCCAGATGCAGACAGTATGGTCATATGAACCGGAGACAATGCAGGATCCATCATTGGAGAACGCAACAGATTGGACAAAATTCTTGTGACCTTCTAGGGTATGCAAATTTACGCCAGTGATTGCATCCCAGATGCGAACAGTTTGGTCCCCTGAGCCAGAGACAATGCGGGAGCTATCATTGGAGAATGCCACAGAAAAACCCAATGTGTGTGACCTTCCAAAGTCCGCAATTTCACTCCAGTGTTTGCATTCCAGATGTAAATGGTCAGGTCATCTGAGCCAGAGACAATATGGGATCCATCTTTGGAGAATGCAACAGAATTCACTTCATCACTGTGACCTTCCAAAATACCCAAAGTGACTCCAGTTTTTGCATCCCAGATGTGGATAGTCTTATCTCGTGAGCCAGAGGCAATGCGGGAGCCATCAATTAAAAATGCAACAAGCAAGACACCTCCTGTGTGACCTTCCAAAGTCTGCAAACAGGCTCCAGTATTTGCATCCCAGATGCAGACAGTGTGGTCATCTGAGCCAGAGACAATGTACAAGCCATCATTGGAATATGCAACAGAGTTAACAGAATCTTTGTGACCTTGCGAAGCATGAAGATTCACTCCAAGGTTTGCATCCCAGATGCAGATAGTCTGGTCAAGAGAGCCAGAAACAATGTGGTAGCCATCACTGGAAAATGCAACAGAATGAACAAAATTGCTGTGACCTTCCAGAGTCTGCAATCTCTCCCCACTGCTTGCATCCCAAATGCAAACTGTTTTGTCATCTGAACTAGAACTAATGCAGGATCCATCATTGGAAAATGCAACAGACCTAACCCAGTCTGTATGACCTTCCAGAGTTAGCAAATTTTCTCCGGTCTTTGCATCCCATATACAGGCGCTTTTGTCTGCTGAGCCAGAGACAATTTGGGATCCATTATGGGAGAAAGCAACAGCGAAAACATAATTGCTATGACCTTCCAAAGTCTGCAGATTGACTCCAGTGCCTGCATCCCAAATGCACACGGTACAGTCCAATGATCCAGAGGCAATGTACAGCCCATCATTGGAGAATGCAACAGAGTGAACTTCGGCTGTGTGACCTCTGAGAGTTTTTAAATGCTGTCCAGAGTTTGGATTCCAGATCCTGATAGTCTCATCTTCTGAACCAGAGACAATCTGAGATCCATCAGTGGAGAATGCAACTGACAAAACAGCATCTGTATGACCTTCTAAAGTCTGCAAATTTGTTCTAGTGTTTACATCCCAGATGCGGATACTCCTGTCATGTGAACCAGAGACAATGCGAGAGCCATCATAGGAGAGTGCAACAGACTGCACAGATCTTGAGTGACCTTCCAATACTTGAGCTTTTACTCCAGTATCTGCATCCCAGATGCAAACAGTATTGTCCTCTAAGCCAGAGACAATTCTTAAACCATCATTAGAGAATGCAACAGAATTGACAGCACTTCCGGTGTTTATTCTCATTTTTGCTCCACTTTGATTTGAAACACCTTCACAGACCACCTGTGGCAGGTGAGGAAAGTAATCCCTCCATGTGTTTGGCACCTTGCTTGTGGCAAGCTCAGTAGCCAGACTGGACATGTAAAGGTGTGGTGTGGAGAGTCTCGCAGGTGAACCAGTAAAGGATTCTGTCAGTCTTTCCAGCGCTGATATCATGCTCAAAAGACTGTTTGATCCTATTGCTTTCTATAACAGCCAGTCAAATATTTTGTACTGAATGAGAAATGTATACCAACCTTTGACATCCATTGCCTAAGCTTTTTCATTGTTTCATAGGATCTTCTTCTGGCTCCAAGAAGATTCATGATCTCTATCCAAAAAATTGCCCTAATTTTTCCTAAATTCATTCAGCAACTTCACTAAGACATTTTCCTT
>KN834909.1:2240-20290 GCA_000827265.1 Collybiopsis luxurians FD-317 M1
AAGATCATCGGTGGCAGGAACTGTACTGCGTTCAGTAATCTGTGGTTCAAAGGTACAATGAAAACTGAGATTAGCAAAAAATGGAGAAGTATTGGTAGAAGAGTTCTCATTGTTATTAAAAGCAAACTTGGCAAGTGGAAGATAGTCCACCCAGTTGTCTTGGTTATACAACACATACGCATGTAAATAGGCTTCAAGAGTTTGATTTGTACACTCTGTGAGGCCATCTGTGTTATGCCCTATGCTATTTTTTGCCGCTCTTTCCAACCAGTACACTCACAACATGACTCAATAATAGTCTTACCAATCAACTTGGCTCTCCAAATCCGACACGCGTTTTGCAAGGCGAACTAACCAGTTGCTCATTCCAAACTTCTATTCACAAGGCCACATGTCTTCCCGCAGAGTATAAAAGCCTTGTACCTACATCTCTCATGATAATGCTGTTATTACCTGAACTATCTTGATCTGTGTTGTTTCTGTTCTCTTGTTCACTAGTCTATAATATTATTCTGCTTAACACTGAGTCAAGCAAACCCCATTGACACTGAGTCACTGACATATCCACTTCTCACTTGTCAAACCAATTGACAAGACTATTCGACTGCTGTAGCCTCTCAAATATTCTGTCTCGTAGGGTAAATGGACACCGAGTCACAAACCTTCCGAGTCAACCCTCATTAATACTGTCTTAACGAGTCCTTTCAATATACAATCTCTAGTTGCACCAAGCTACTAGAATTGTTATTTGACACTCGAGGATCATTCCTCTATATCAAATACTCAAACTGTACAGGACTCAATCACTTGTTGTACGTAGCAACTCCCCATCGCGTATTCTGTCTCGGCTGTGGTATAATAAATTACTTTCTACTCACTGAACCTGCTACAAGCTTCTAACAACAAAGGTAGTAAAGGTCCTAACAAAATAATAGCATTCTCTCCATCACTGAGATGTCTGGGGAATCTGCAAAACATTTTGTAAGTGAACAAGAAAGACAGTGTCAAGAACAAGAACACCAAAGAGCAGCAAGAGCTACAAGGTTTCAGAGAAGAGAGGAGTGATGTGGAGCTTCTACACTGGACAACTGCTCAGTTTCATCAGCACCTGTGAGAGGTGCCATACCCTCAAGAATGAGGGAAATTTTGGAACATAATGATAGAGACCCGTTTGACCTGGAAAATCCTGTCGAACACAGGTCTCCTCATGTTCCAGGACACCTGGTCTCGACTCCATATGTTTTGAGTCACTCCCAGTGAGGTCAGCCATATCATATGGCAGCTAGAGCTGACTCGAGGCTAGTCATGAGGCCAACACAAAGTGCCCCAATAACACCTAAAAAAGGAAGGGAACAAGAAACAATTCATTTATCAGAATTAACTCGTTCCCCAGAAGATCCTTGAGGTTTTAGTGTGGGAGTCAGCTCGACATGCCCCTTCCACACACCAACTCATCCTGAGAATGAGGATTATTATGAAGATATTGGCATATCTCCAACGACACGATATACATCTATAGGGGCAAGACGCGAGGTCATCTCCCCATTAGAACATATCAGATATCCACTTCCTCTCACACCAAGAGAAGAAGAATCTAAATTTGCATCGCAACAATCAGAACGAGAGACAAGTTGGGGGTTATACTCGTTGGGGCCACTCTCATTAAGGGGCCCATGGTCTCCATTCAATTTAAAACGGTCTACTCCAATAGTAGAAAGCGATGCAATACAGGCTCAGGGATTGTTGAGCCCAATCCCCAATATAGGTAGAAGAACCATCTTGTTGCTGGAGCAAAGCAGTCCATTACCTGCTCCTCCAATGACAGAAGAATTCATGAAGGAGACACAGAATTGGAACTGCGAGAGTTCCTTAATGTCCCCTCCCTATCAGAATGTTCATGTCATACTGTTGACAGAATTAACACATCAATTGGTTGATTTACTTCAAATCAATCAATGCACACGTTTCAAATTAATAAAGGCAATGCAATATTATATTTGAATTATTAATGGTCGAGACCCAGAAATGAAGGACAATTTCTGGGTACTAGCTGCCTATTTTTGGAAACATCTAATGCAATGACCTTCCCAGTTACCTAATGGGATAAATAATGAAATATTCCAGTCGAAAGAAGTATACGAGGGAGCCCTATGGCTATCACAGCTGATTATGGATCCCAAATGAATGGAAATGGTGAATGAGGCCACCATAAGGTGTCTCGAGTCGATACAAAAATCGCGAATCAATTTTCCGCTCAATACAATAGTGGACAACAAAGAGAGGAAAACTCTGAACTCTCCTACATTATCACTATTAGATAAAGTGGAACAAGGACAATCTGTGAGAGCAGACAACCTTATTGGGGGTTACAGTTATACAAGTCAATTTTGGGACCAGCAGAAAATAGCTCAGGTGGTGAAGGAGTATTGTAAATCTATGGGAAATACTAATACTCCAAGCTATGAGGATCTAGAAGAGTCGAGGCAACTTCCACCTACTGAACTGGACTGCAGGCTGCTAATAGTACCTGAAGAAAGGGGTGAACACCAGGTGAGGACAACCGACGGGGTTTGGGAACTCAAACCCTCCTCAGGAAAGGCTTGAAGGGAGGAAAATGAATTCTTTTCAGAAAGAACTGCAAGACATTTGGCATTGCAAAATGCCAGTGACACACTGATGAGTGCAATAAATCCTCGAGAGGAGGATATTTGCCTAGCGAAGCAGTACAAGGAGAGAATCCATGGGGATGTGGGAGGCTCCTGGGTAATAAAAGCCCAGGTGCAGTCAGTGACAGATGAGCTGGAGGCTGCTAAGACCACAGGGGATCCTCATACGAGCCTCGAAACCCAAACCAAGCAGGAGATTTTCTCTCCCAGAGCAGAACATTTGCAAGCTGGAAGCTCGAAGGTACATATTGGAGGAGAAATTCCTCTCGATGCAGCTCTACGATTGGAAAGATGGGCTGCCCGAGACAAGTATGCTGTATCGACGACTTGTTTTGCTAATGAAACTCACCCTGTGGGCCAATATCCCAAACAAACAGTGACAGAGCCCAATTTGGGATGCTCCTTATGGCTGAATCATTTAGGATTCAGGACTGATGGTCCGACATACCATAGGAGAGAAACACCCAAAGCTTTCCATGAGAATAATCACTTGGAAGGACCCAGTTGGAATGCCAGGGGTTTGGTAAATTCCCCAAACACTACTGGACCGGGAATTCCTTTCTCGCCTCAATATTCAGATCCTGGAAACACAGCCCGAGTCAGTGAACAGCAAAACCAATGGGAGACATTGGGACCTAGTCAGGTAAAACAGTGGAATATGGCATACGCACCACCTTCAGGGGAAAGGAATGAATTCGAGAACGAAGGATTTAACTTTGTGAGAAGTCGAGATAACTGGGACCTTTCATTTTCCGAAGATCAGCTCTGCCCTTCAGCTCTCGAGACTCATCGCCCAATGCCCCCATTAGAGAAAAAGGAATTCACTCCCCTACGAAATGTAAAGGGTACAGGAAAAGTGGTTAATCCTTTCGCTAGGGAATTGAGTCACCAGATTTCCCAACCACCGAGAGCCTCAGAAGTCCTCCCTCAACAGCCTGCAATTCAACAGATGGTGCATGTCTCACCACCAGTAGTTGTGGAAACTGCTCCTCAGGCTGCAGGATTCACTCCACCTGTATTTACAGCTGCTCCTAGGCAATACATCCACCTGACTGCCAGAAATTCTGACTCAATACCTGCAATTCCACATAGATCACCGGGACAAGTAACAAATGATTATCACCCTATCGTCTCGACACAGCAAGAACCGGCAAGAGTTCCAGCTGATCAATATTGGAGATCAGGGACTCGAGAGTATAGACCCTACATAGCTGAGCCAATGTATGACTACTCGAATTGTGCCAGTACCTATAGAGGGTACAGAGTAGCAGGAGCTCCAGGAGGACCTCCAGGAGGACCTCTGTATGGAGGAGTCATGCAGACGGGAGGAATTAGTGAGGGAAATTTGGAGAGAGAAAGAGATAGTAGAAATGGCAGTTTTAGAGGGGGATCTGGAGGTGGTGGACCAGGGGGACCAGGGGGACCTGGAGGACCATGTAGCCCAGGAGGACCACCTGACAATCCTGACGATTGGGGTTCGAATCACAATGCATATTGGCACCCGGCAAATGGATGGGTAGCTGTATGAGGCCCCAGAGGTGAGAGAGGAGAACTGGGTCCTGCAGGATGAGACGCAAGTCAGATTCCAGAATTCAATCAGTGAAAAGATTGATTAAATAAGGAAGCAAAACTCGATGTCAAAAAACCTGACCCTTTCAACAGTTCTGATAGGTGGAAATGGGAACCTTTCCTCTCGCAAGTCCATCGCACTTTCATGGCCAAACCTACTATCTACGAGAATGACTCAGATAAAATTGGTTTTGCTGTCTCGTATCTGACAGGGGCAGCAGCTACTCACTACAATAATTTGCTGAAACAGGAAGAGGCTGGGATCCCTGTCCCTGCTCTCTGTACTTGGATTGATTTTGTCGCAGAATTCACATTGTATTTTGGATTATTCGATCCTGCACAAGACACACAGGTGAAACTGGCCTGGATCAAACAGATGGACAATGAATCATTTGCAACATTTATTATTCGATTCCAGGAATATGCATTCAAGACAGGATACAATGACACGGCATTAGTAGCAATGCTCTGAGGGGCGGTAACAAGGAGTCTCGATGTGACAGTAGCGGCTCAAACTCATCCCCCTCAGAATTATCCACAATGGGTACAGCAATTCCAGGAGTTGGACAATTCAATTTGTGCAACCAATGCAGCTCATTCTTGTGGAGGAAATTCTGGTTTCAGGACATATAATCCTATGGCCCCATTGAATCCTCAAAACTCTAACCCGCAACAAGGATCCAATAGTAATAACCCCCAACAGGCAGGGGGTCAACAAGGTAGGAATCAAGGTAATTGGACCACTCGACAAAGAGGAGCTGCAGCTTGGGACAGTAATGTAAATTCAGACAATATTAGTGGTACAGTATATGGACAATCTGAAGACTTTGCAAGCACCTCGAGTCAGAATAGAAATAGTGGAGAAAGCTTAGAAAATCAGGGAGGAAACAATGGAGTCTTGAAAAACCCAGAAGACGAAGAATTCCTATGGGCAATTCAAGCTGCCAGGATCCCTGAGCAAGTCGAAGAGTTCCGTC
The DNA here is from genome assembly GCA_000827265.1 of Collybiopsis luxurians FD-317 M1. Taxonomy (NCBI): domain Eukaryota; kingdom Fungi; phylum Basidiomycota; class Agaricomycetes; order Agaricales; family Omphalotaceae; genus Collybiopsis; species Collybiopsis luxurians. The sequence continues at coordinate 7,453 of KN834909.1, forward strand.
GATGTTGTAAACTGGGACTCTGCTATAATTGTGGTGGATCAGACCATATTGGTAAAGATTGCAAGAATAGGGAGAATTGGGACCCTCCAAAAAATGGAACTTCAGGTATAAACAATCAATGAAGTGACCAGTTGAGGGCTGCAACCTTTACTCTAGAAGGGGACCCGCCTAACAATGAGATTTGGAATGTCGAGATGGAAAATGACTTGGGAAAAGCAGAGGGGATTCCAGAGACACACTGAGAGCAGCCTGGAATCCAAAAAACCCTGCTCAAGTGGTCTGTTGTGGGGCAGTAATAGAAAAAACATCCCCAGCTTGTCTCTCATCTTGCTCTAACAACTCATTTCTCGTCTCGACACATTTCCCCTTCTCTGATTCCAAAAATCTAAGCTATAATACTCTTATTGATTCAGGCGTGACTTGTTCTTTTATTGATAAAAACCTTGCGGAAAAATTCCCAAAAAATATCTCTGATTTAGATACTCCAATTCCACTTGAATTATTCAATGGACAGCCAACTTTGGCAGGGGATATAATAAAAATTTTTAAAGATACTATCAGCTTCACTGACGGTTCAATTCAAACAGTCGAATTCCTAGTAACCCAACTACACCCAATGGCTCCTATCGTGTTAGGTTTACCATGGCTCAAAGAATTCAATCCTGAAATAAATTGGAAGGATTTGACTTTGACATTCCAAGGAAGAGAATGAATTTCAGCTTCACTAGTTGATTTGTTCACCGGTACATGGAACTTGAATACTAACAAGACACAGGATACATCAATCCCTGACTTGAAACACAAATCAGCCTATAATGAACAAGAAAATGGGGATGTAGACTTGTTGGTTTTGGAATTCAATGAATGGTTGCTTTATACAAATTGGGCTAATGATTACAACAAGGATCTCAAAAAATGGAAAAATAAATACAATATAGGGGAAAATGGAAATGGATACTCTGAGAAAGCATTGAAAGCTTGGGCAGAAAGGATTGATGAAAGAAGTTCGAAACTGCCAACATACAAGCAGAAACAGAGATGGATATATAAACGAGTCAGAAAATTGCATCAGGATTCTATTCCACAAGGCCTGTCGACAAGGGTATTAAATATCTCAAAAACCTCTGCACTCCAGCAACGGAGAAAACGTATGAAACAAGGAATGAAGATAGAAAAACCTGAAAAGGTTGAAAGGAGAATGGGTCCAAACCTCCCAGGCAAGGCAGTAAGTCTCATCAGTGCAGCTGCAATGGACACTATAATATGAGACGGGATGCCTGCCTATTTCCTGCATATCACCACAGTCTTGAATCAAGTGAATAATGATGATACCATGAATACAGAAAAATCTGCAACTCATGAGTTGATTCAAGGAAATAGGGAAGTTACAGAAAAACTTCCGACAGAAGCAGAGACTGGAGAATCTCGAAAAGACAAAGAAGAGATACTCAAACATGTTCCTGAGAAGTATTGAGACTTCTTGGACATGTTCTCCCCAGGAGAGGTGAAGGTCTTACCTCCACACTGTCCATACAATTTAAAAATTGAGACAGAAGGGGACTCAGCCCCTCCCTTTGGGAAACTCTATAACATGTCAGAAACAGAACTAAAAGCCCTAAAGGATTATATCAATGATATGCTAGGGAAAGGGTTTATTAGAGCCTCCAACTTGCCTGCTGGGGCTCCAGTTCTATTTATAAAAAAGAAGGATGGAAGCCTAAGGCTTTGTGTTGACTATCGGGCCTTAAATTGAATCACAAGAAAGAATAGGTATCCCTTACCCCTTATAGGCCCACTTGTTGACCAACTACGAAGGGCAAAATATTTTACAAAACTTGATTTGAGAGCAGGATATAACAATGTCTGAATAGCGGAAGGCCACAAGTGGAAAACAGCATTTCATATGTGATACGGATCCTACGAAATGTTGGTAATGCCTTTCGGGTTAACAAATGCCCCCTTGGCTTTCCAATTTTTTATGAACAACATTTTCCATGATTTACTGGATGTATGCGTGGTTATTTACTTGGATGACATTCTCATTTATTTGGATGACAAAAAAACCCACAAGGAACAAGTCCGAAAGGTATTACAAAGGCTATGAGACAACCACCTACATGCGAAACCAGAAAAATGCAGTTTCAATACTGACACAGTTGAATATTTGGGGGTATTAATAAATCCTAAAGGAGTGTTGATGGATCAGTCAAAAGTCAAAGCCATAACATCTTGGCCGGTTCCACGGAATATAAAAGAACTGCAATCATTCCTGGGTTTTGCAAATTTCTATTGCAGATTTATTGACAATTATAGCGGCATAACAAAAGCCCTAATGTCACTACTGCAAAAGGATGCCATTTGGCATTGGGATGAGTCGTGTCAAAGGTGTTTCAATTTATTAAAAAATGCCTTTACACATGCCCCGGTGCTATGACATTTCGACCCAGAACTTCTGATTATTCTGGAATGTGATGCATTGGATTGGGCAATAGCAGCAATATTGTCTCAGCTGGATCCAAAAACTGGAGAAATACATCCGATTGCTTTTCATACTAGGTCCATGATACCAGCAGAAATAAATTACAATATTTACGACAAGGAGCTACTGGCTATCATGGAATGTTTTAAAGTTTGGAGAGCCTATTGTGACAGATCGAGGTTCCAAATCCAAGTTTATTCTGATCACAATAACCTGCAGTGGTTTACAACTACCAAACAGCTGTCAGCGAGACAAGCGAGGTGGTCAGAGGCCTTATCAGGATTCGACTTCCGAATCAACTATAGACCTGGAACTTTGGGAGCAAAACCAGATGCTTTGACGAGACGAGCAGATGTATACCCAAAGAAAGGAATCAATAGGGACTCTGCCAGAGCAGGAAGAGAGCAGATATTGATTCCTCCAGAACAACTCAATGCAGCATTGCTTTTGAATGAGGATTTGTTATTAGAACAGATTCGAAAGGCGGAACAAGATGAATTCATGCAAGACACAGTAAAGCAGATTTGAGAAGGAAGGATTAACAATGTGGTATTTGAAAATGGGTTACTTAAATGACAAGGTCAGATATATGTCCCTAATAACACAGACCTTCAACGAGACATACTATCTGCCTATCATGATCATGCACTTAGAGGACATCCAGGCAAGAAGAAAACAAAAAAGATACTCAATCAGTTGTTCTTTTGGAAAGGAAGCAGCAAGGACATACATCACTATGTACAAAGCTGCCATACTTGTATAAGATCCAAGGCTAGAAGAACTCTCCGATATGGGAATCTAAAACTGCTACCCATTGGGCAAAGACCCTGGAGTTCAATTGCAATGGACCATATAGTACAACTCCTGAAAGCAGGAAAGGAACAATTCGATGCAATCCTAGCAGTAGTAGATCGGCTCACAAAACAAGCCATCTATATTCCCTGTCACACAACAGACACTGCAAAAGAATTTGCAAGACTGTTCCTTGAAAATGTATTCTCGAAACATGGGCTACCAATGGATATCATCTCAGATCGAGGAAGCTTGTTCATCTCCCAGTTTTGGAAGGAGTTGTGTAAGATACTTGGTATTGAGTCTTGTCTCTCGACGGCATATCACCCTCAAATGGATGGGCAGACAGAGAGAACTAATCAAAGCCTCAAAGGATACCTAAGAATCTATACATCTTATGACCAAGACGACTGGGATGCCTTATTACCTATTGCAGAATTCGTATACAACAACATGCCCCATTCAACTACAGGATTAACATCCTTCTTTGCGAATAAAGGTTACCATCTGAAACTTTCAATCAACCTTTCAAAGGTGAACAACTTGGAAGCAAACCAGTATGGTACTGAGTTAAAAGAAATACACAAATATTTAAAACAACACATATACGAAGCAAACAAGGCAGCAGCGAATCAGTTCAATCGCCACTGTGCTGGAAATCCTGATTGGAAAAAGGGCAACCAAGTCTGGTTGGACATGGGTAACATCTGAACAAGAAGGCCTACCAAAAAATTGGATCACAAGTGGGCAGGACCCTATACAATACTCGATAAAATAGGATCTCATGCCTATCAACTTGAGTTACCAGGGGACCTACAATGAATCCATAATGTATTCCATGTCGATAGACTAAAACCCCATCATCCGGATCCTTTCCAGTGAGTCGTATTGCCACCTCCACCAATCTTCATTAAAGGAGAACCGGAATATGAAGTCGAGTCAATAAAAGACAGTCATCCAATGGGAGAAATGGACAGAGGAATCCAGTACTTGATCAAATGGAAAGGGTATGACGAGGAGTCCTGGATTCTCTGGAAAGGTATGGTAGGAAGTATTGATTTGATTCATGAGTGGGAGAAAACACATCCGAGGAAATGAAAGTTACCTCTCGAGCTCCTCAAAGAACTCGAATGCCTAGCCCTGCGAGACAAGGAGGAAAGGGAGTTGAGACAAGCAGCTGAAGCTGTCATTTAATCGGGAGAAACAACTCTCAAAATCAAAACCTCAACCTTAAAGGGGGGGTAAAAGCAATACTTCAAGTTTTTGTTTCCAATTTCTCGACACGTTTCTTTCTATTATTATCAAAAATCATAACAAAGTCATAATTCCATTTCAGGGAAACAAAGCATACAGTGGGCATAGATTGGGATATACAGGTACAGAAGGCTGGAACAGAGGGACTAATCAAAGGACGACTCGATTAATTTGTCATGTTCAGCTCAAACGTCGAAAGGGATTCCAAATACTTCCTCCAGTTCCCGGGCATATAAATCCTCAACATGCTCAATCTCCATCTGTTCCCATATATCCTGCAGGGTCAGAGCCATATGGAGGCTGGGATCTGCCAATTCATCTTTATTCTTTTTGACCAATGAATAGGTCAAAGGATCCTCCCTGGTGCAAACAAAGTAGGCATTAGGGTGACCAGACAAAAAGATCACTACAGGAGATGTATTGGGAGTCTCAATGAGAGTACTGGGAAGGGAAGTGGTATCGAGAGAAGGAATGAAATTGGATAAGGAATCGGGAGTAGAGTCACTCTTCGTCTCGAAAGGAAAGGACTCAGATGAAGGACCTCCCCATATGTCCATAGGGGCGACGGTGCTAGTAGACACTGGTTCCAAGGGCAGATCTCCAATATTCAAGAGATGACAAAGCTCCTCATAAATGCCGTGAAATTGAGATAATTCAACTCCACGCCCCTGGGCCAAAGCTTCAGCAGCAAGTTGGAGGTTGTGGGACTCAACGAGAGAGTCTTGCAACTCCTTAATAACCTGATCTTGCTCCTTAATGGTCACTTCAGCAGTTTTGTGAAGATATCTGGCTTTCTGGGTGTCTCGCTAGGAAAGATCAGTGAGCCATGGAAACCCTACGACAAGTCGAAAAAGACATACAGATGACTCGAGCATATTATCTTCAAATTCCTGCATGATTCGACTCAAGAGTTCTCGCAACTTGCAGATCTCATCAGATTGACCCTCGACAACCCTCTGCAGTTGCCCAAACTCACAATGAGCTTGGTTCACAAGGATGTCCTGATCAGACACGACTTGAGAAATACTCTCAGCAGCATCAGCGAGATGATCTAGGAACAAAGCTGAGTCAAAAGGAGAAGGGGAAGCCATGACAAGGGAGGATCTCAAAATGAGAATAGAGAAATAGTCTCAAAAAGTGTCCTTTTATTGAGACAGGGATGCCTGATACGAACCTAATAAGGAACAAAATGTGCAGCCACATGCATATGCCTCATGGAAGCTTTTGAATACTTTGATTCTCAGGAGATATCTTATTTCGAACCTGGGGCAACTTCTTATTTCACACAAAGGAGGGGCCAAAAAAGAAAAAGACTTAATTTAGGAAAGGAAACTACAAAAAATTTGGAATGGGAATCTATCTAGATACAAGAGATTATACAAGTCCAAAGTTCTAGGAAGTACTAGAGGAAGGCTTGGAAGGTGAGGCAGCAGCAAACTGCCCTTGGACTGACTCAAAAAGCTGCCGAAGTTGGGCGAGTTCTTCATCTCGTGACTTTGACTCTTCTGCTGCGACTCGACGGGCCCCCTCACTTGCAGCCAGCTTCTTCCTCAACTCCTCTATTTCACCATCCCGAGCTTCCATTGCTCCCCTTAGTTGCTGAACCTCCTGAAAGAAATCCTATCAGAACACTAAACCAGTTGAAAAAAAAGAAACTTACCATCGATTGAATGTCACCTGTGAAATGCCAAACAAAGGACTTGAGTTGAGTCAGCTCTTCATCCTTATCCTTCAACTGTGCATCATGCGAGACCACTTGTTCCTGCAGACGGAGATTGTCAGTTGCCAAACAATCAGACTTCTGCGACAAAGCTTGATATTCCCGATACGCTCGGAGGAGCTCATCTTGCTGAGCATCAACGATATTGGCAGAAGACAAGTTGATCATTGAGAGGGACTTGACAAACTGGGTTAACCCGCTATTTGAGAATGGGGCAGGAGGTTCAGAAGAAGGATGATTCTATAAAGGGAGCATTGAAACAATTAGTGATACAACAAAAAACTGGAAATAAAGGAGTTACTCACCAGTTGCTCCTCGAGATCATTGAATATGCCTTGAACCAGACCATCTGCCAAAGCCCAGAGATCTTGCTCTAACACTACCTGACTGCAACTGGATAACAACTCAGCAACTCACATGATGATGCATTCGATGGCAGTTCGTATCACTGAAACAGAAATTAGTTAGAACGGCGACACGAATGGAAGAATAGTGAAACTCACTTTTGTCCCGAGTAGTGGAAGAGTCGTCAGAAGGGTCTCGCTTAACGAGAGGTTCAAAAAACCAGGTTTTCAAACCAGAAACCTTGCGATAGGACCGGTTGTCAATGGCCTTCCAGACGGGGGCGGGAGGTGTCGGAACAGGAACAGGGGGAGGTGGAACTTCTTCGGGATAGTCCAAGGTCATGGCATCCAGCTCTTCTGGAGCTCCCATCTCCACGTCGACATCTGTGGTGTCACGAATGACCTCCTTCCCCTTGCGAGACAAAGTTGGAACAATTGGTTCACGACTTGGCTCCCCTAGATGCACCCTTTCCTCTCGAAGGAGCTGACTCTTTCGAAATGCATTTGAAGAAATGACTAGAAGATAATGAGTAATTATAATAACCCTAGACTCATTGAACTCACCAGCTTTCCTTTTTCCTTCTGAAGTCCTCGGCCTGTCTGACAATAAACCCAACTCTTCTGGATGACTACAGTGGTAAGGGGTTTTTTGCAACCCTGCTGTTAAGGCATTCCATTCTTTGCCCTGAATAGGAAACAGCCCTCGACTTGACATGATACGATAAGCGACGATGAGGGGGAGCCTAGCGAGGATGTGGAATTGAAGGAGACAAAAGATACTCTTGAAGGAACAAAGCTTCTTACTAGAAGGATAGTTCGCTTCGCAAGTACCGCATGATAAAGAGTTTGGGCAAAGGGAGCATGAGGAGTGAAGATTATGTGACTCACAATATTTGCAAGATGGATAGCTCCTGAAAATATTCCTCCACTCTTCAACATCTACCCTATCCAAAACCTCGAGACTTGAGTTGGCCAGATACGCATCTTCATAGATGGGCTGGAGGCTGGTAGGAAGGGAAGTGGGAACACTGTCTGTTATGGAGATGGAGGGATACTGGAGTTGCATGCTGCATTCAAAGGCCACACGCCACATTTTCTTGGCCGCTGGGGGAGCTGAAGGAAGAGCGTTGGAGAAGGGAACCACAGAGGCCAATTGGAGAGGCTGTGGAACCCTGAGGATCAGTTGGGGCTTTGACCCTCCTGAATTACTTGAAGATGCAATAGGTTGGTTGGGAAACATTTGAGAGGACGACATAGTGGTAAGAGAAAGAGAGGAAATTGACTCAAAAACCCAGAGTGCCAGCTTTATAAGGGCTTCAGACTTAGAATTTTTTGATCAAAGTTTGGCATCCGGCATATCAAAGCTCAATCTGATGGTGAACAGTCACAACACTGTGTCGCATCAAAAGTGATGTGTCCTTTTGAGGGCTCAAGGACCTTAGGGGGGGTAATGTTATGCCCTACGCTATTTTTTCCACTCTTTCCAACCAGTACACTCACAACACGACTCGATAATAGTCTTACCAATCAACTCAGCTCTCCAAATCCGACACGCATTTTGCAAGGTGAACTAACCAGTTGCTCATTCCAAACTTCTATTCACAAGGCCACATGTCTTCCCGCAGAGTATAAAAGCCTTGTACCTACATCTCTCATGATAATGCTGTTATTACCTGAACTATCTTGATCTGTGTTGTTTCTGTTCTCTTGTTCACTAGTCTATAATATTATTCTGCTTAACACTGAGTCGAGCAAACCCCATTGACACTGAGTCACTGGCATATCCACTTCTCACTTGTCGAACTGATTGACAAGACTATTCAACTGCCATAGCCTCTTGAATATTCTGTCTCGTAGGGTAAACGGACACTGAGTCACGAACCTTCCGAGTCAACCCTTGTTAATACCGTCTTAACGAGTCCTTTCAATATACAATCTCTAGTTGCACTGAGCTACTAGAATTGTTATTTGACACTTGAGAATCATTCCTCTATATCAAATACTCAAACTGTACAGGACTCGATCACTTGTCGTATGTAGCGACTCCCCATCACATATTCTGTCTCGGCTGTGGTATAATAAATTACTTTCTACTCACTGAACCTGCTACAAGCTTCTAACAACAAAGGTAGTAAAGGTCCTAACAATCTGTTTGTGCATGATATGCTGTAGAAGTCTTGTATTCGATACCTAGACATGTGAGTAGAGATTTCTAAAAATTTGAAATAAAAAGGGAGCCACAATCAGAAAGAATCAATTGCAGAAGACCATGAAGGCAAAAAATACAATCAAGAAATAGCCAAGCTAATTCTGGTGCAGTCATTGATTCTCTGCAGGGAATGAAATGAGCGGCACAGGTAAGCCTATCACAAACAACCCAGATTGAATTGTATGTGTGAGACTGTGGGAGCTTCACAATGAAGTCCATTGTGATGGCCTGCCAAGGGCAAGATGGAATAGAAAGTGGATGGAGAAGGCTGAAAGGTTTATGGTGGGGATTTTTGCTACAAGGGCAATTATCACAAGCCTCAACATAGCGGCAAATATAGGTGGTAACTCCAGGCCAGGAGTAATTGCAAGTAACAAGAGTGATTGTGCAGTTGCAGCCAGGATAACCAGCAACAACTCTGTCATGACAAGGCTTGAGAATTTCATGTCGAAGTGGAGCGGGAACATATAGGTGTCCATTGTGAAATACAAGATTTTGCTGAATCTGAAAGTTGGGATTGCCAGCGGTGATTGCGCGGCACCATTCAGTATTGTTCTGAAATGCATCCATGAATTTGGCAAGCATATCAGAGTTGTCCAGAGCAATGGTGGTGAGTGCCAAAAGTGAAGAGGATGGAGCATTCAATGCAAGATTTGTAGGTGAGGAGGAGAGAGGGGGAGTTAATTCCAAATCTAAAAAGAGAAGTTCTGTATGATGATTTGTCAGTAGTACACATTTTTGCACATCAAGGCATTCATCCCCCAATTTAGGAATGAAGTCAGGATGGCATGATGGTGTGTCAGCTACATTAGTAACTCCAGAGGCCCAGGTGAGTTTAAAGTCAAACTCAGATAAAAACATAGCCCAATGTGCTTGATGTCGGTTAAGAACTTGAGAAGTCATGAAATATTCAAGATTTTTGTGATTGCAAACAACAGAAATAGAAAATTGTGAACCCAAAAGCCAAGCGCGATGTTCACGCAAGCCTTCAACAATGGCAAGAAGCTCCTTGTCATGAACATCATAATTAATTTCAGCAGGAGAAAGCTTTTGTGAATAGAATGAAACAGGATGGAGATCTCCATTATCATTGGCCTGGTGAACAACACAGGAAATAGCAAAGTCCGATGTGTCCATGAAACAAGTAGAAGGGGCATGCAGGTTGAAATGTGAAAGAACAGGAGCAGATGAAAATAAATGTTTAAGGGAATCAAAGGCTAAATGAGCTTCATTGGAAAAATTCCACCTGACATCCTTGCAGGTTAAGCGAGTTAAAGGAAGAGTAATTTGCAAAAAGCCATTAATAAAATGGCAGTAGAAGTTACAAAAGCCAAGAAAGGATTGTGGTTGATGTACATTAGTGGGTTCAGGCCAATCCAGGATAGTAGAAAGTTTTTTTGGATTCATTTTGATGCCTTCGGTGCCAACAATATAGCCTAGGAATTCGACTTCGGATTTGTCAAACTCACATTTCTTGGGATTTGTGCAGAGTGAAGCATCACATAGTTGGTCAAGGACCATGCCAATATGACAATGATGCTCCTCAAGTGTCTTTGAGAATATGAGTATGTTGTCAAGGTAAACAACACACACAACATCAAGAAGATCCTGAAGGACATCCTGTATAAACAATTGCCAAGCGGCAGGAGCATTAGTAAGACTGTACAGAACAATGAGATGTTCAAAAAGACCAAGGTGCATTCAGAATGCAGTTTTCCACTCATCACCTTCACAAATTTGAAGATGAGAGTATGCCGACTTGAGGTTGACAATTGAAAAATGCTTGCAGCCTTGTACACAGTTGAGGAGGTCATCCACAAGAGGAAGAGGGAAGCGATTCTTGTGAGTAATGGTGTTAAGTCCACAAAAATCAACACAGAGTCTGATTTTGCTGGTCTTCTTGTGAGTGAATAAAATGGGAGCACCAGCGGAAGATGTAGAGGGTCATATATGGCAATGCCATAAGTTAGAGTTGACATATTCAGCAACAGCTTCACATTCAACTTCCGCAAGGTGATACATTTGGCTGAACAGTGGCAATTTCCCTTCTTCAAGTTCAATTTCAATATTAAATGGGCAATGCTCAGGAAGCTTTTTGAACTCACGGGGGTTAAATACAGTATCGGCCCAAGGTCAGTAGTGTGCTGGGATGAAAGAGGAAAAATCCTCTACCTCATCATTGCCTTCCAGAGGAAGATCCAGGATAGAATCCAAGGCATGAGGGTCAGTAGCAAAAGAATGGATATACACAGAAGACTGGGTATCAAAGAAATGAAGGTATGATACCTGCAAAGATTTGGAGGAGTGGTAGAACTTATGGGGACAAAGGATCTTGCTATCTGGCGGCTTGTCAACCGGTGGGGCAGGAAGATCCACAGGTGGGGGTGGAGAATATGCTGGGGACTTTGTTGAATTTCCAAAGCCATTGTGGTGGACAAAAGCGGTGAGGAAGGGAGTCCTGGGTTGAGTAGTAAAAGTAGGCAGAGGCATTGAGGATTCAACTGCGGCAACATCTGGAGCAGATGAAACAAAATTGTCAGTAGTAGGAGCAGAAGAATGAAGGTGTCATAAAGGAGAATTGGATAGACCAAAGCCTAAACCAACACTCGCGTTGTTGAGAGAAGGTTGCATAGAAAGACCAGAGCCTTTACCATACACCTTGATGGGGTTAGCTCTGTTCAAGCTGCAACAGTCAAGTTCAACAGAACTTGATCGCCAGTCAATTTTTGGATTGTGACAGCAAAGCCAATCTAAACCTAAAATAATAGGATAGCTGACAGAGACGACAGCAAGCATTAGTGTTTCATCATGAGAAGAGATGGAAATATTAGTGATAACTTCTTGGGTGATCAATCCAGAAGCTATAGGTCAACTGTCAATGGCAATGACAGGAGAAGGATTAGTTTTTGTACGGCAAGTAAGACAATGATGGGATGCAAATTTGTCCAATATACAAGTAGAAGCACCAGAATCAATAAGAGCATGAGTATGGATAGAAGGGCAGTTCAGAAATTGAAGAGAAATAGAAATAATAAAGTGAGAAGGTGAATGAAGGTAAGTATTAGTGGCAAAAATAAAAGTGGGAGCATAAAGGCAAATGGAGGTATAAGAGCCATCAACATTACAGACAGCTCTGGGCTCTGGCTCTTGGTATGGTACCAAAGCTATGAGTGCCCCAACACTAACCGGAGACCTCAGGGAGCAAGGTGAGTCACCAGTTAAGCTTTTCCCAAAGGAGAAACTTTCTTACCACCAGCCTTCTTCTGTTCTTTGATACACTTTTGAGCGGAAGGTGAGAGGTTCGGGCATGGTGAGTCAATGTTGTGACTGCCAATGCCACAATATACACAAAGGCTGAGGGTCTTCCTCCTCTGCTTTTTGGCATCAGTAAGAGGACCACAAGGGCAATGAGTAGCTGCAGCATCAATTTGCATTGGCTCACCAGGAGGGAGAGATGGCATAGCTGATGCTGGAGTGTGCAAGTAGGGGGAGGAGAATGTCTGTTTTGGAGTAAAAGAATTAGTATTATTGGAAGCTTTACCTTCATAGCAATAGTCTAGAATCATGTTATTTGTATAGTTTTACCTTTGCTAGTCATAAACATTAATTACCTCCAAGATTTTTCCAGTCTCTGTTTTAATGGCAAAAATGAGTTTCATCTAATCAGTCTCCATAAGCCCTATTATTTTATTCAATACTGAACTAAATTTACCTGGCATTCCTGATATGCATTCTGAATCTCCTTCCTAAAAGTTTCAATCCTATCAGCTATCTGGTACTTTAGAACTACCCTTTTAAGCTGGCCACACTGCATATTTTCCTTGACTGTCTTGTTGATTTCTTGAAGCTTGCTACAAGGCAGTGAGTAATCAGGGTCAGCACCTGAATATGATTGTCTGACTTAGCCAAATCTTGGATAATTTTGCTTTCGGAATCATCTATGTCATCTTTGTTTAGGTGTTCACACATAAGCTTTGTGTGAAGAATTAGATCTTCCGCAAGAGCTTGAAGGGTCTCTGTATTTCCAGATACTTGCTATG